>MNCI01033409.1:695395-716645 GCA_015680685.1 Gnetum montanum
CATGGTGATCCCAGCAACGATTAGCGTTTGGTAACCACAGTTGCATCGGTTCAGGGTGTGTACGGTAAGTGGGAACGGATGTTGACGCTAGGTAATTTAGATTTAGTCATTAGTTAAGTTAGTTAGTTTCTTCAACCCTTCACCTCGATAGCATAGGACATAAAACATAAAAGATATAAAAATCATATACCTTGGACTTACTTAACCATACACTGTGACAACTACAAGTAAGTCTGGGAAAACAACGAATGATTAACCCCAAGTGTTCTATGGTGCGTGTAGGCACTTAGTCTGCGGAGTTCGACCGGATCGTGCGTGCTATGCTTGTTTCATATGGTTGAGTGTAGGGGTACCTCGCCACTTATCAATTTTATTATTTTATTTTATGCACTTTACATTTCTATTATTAGCACACATAGTACGATCACTTCGAGCATGCATGTAACACTTGGTAACATAGTAACGATTAGCGTTTGGTAATCCCAGTAGTTTTGCGCTGGTTCAGGATGTATACGAAAAGTGAGAACAGATATTGGTGTTAGGATTAGTTTAAAGCCTAGTTAAGTTAAATTAGTCACTTAGTTATCTCTCTCTCTCCTCCCTTATTAGTAGTAGGACATAAAAACATAAAAGCTATAAAAATCATATGCCTCAAACTTACTTAACCATACAATTGTGACATACAAATAAGTTTGGAAAGACAACGATTAACCAACCCGTCCTTGTTCCACAAAGGCGCATAGGCACTTAGTCCTTGGAATTCAACCAGATCGTGCGTGAAATGCTTGTATTCGCATGGTTGAGCATAGGGGTACCTCGCCGCTCATCAACTATGGAGTATGTTTGATATTTTTTATTAGAGATTTCCAACATCATACTCTACCTTTTATTTGATCTTGGTTCCAAGGACCAATACCAACCTTTTGCTTTCTTGATGAGTGTCTTAGAAAATAATTTCAGCTTTTGTCATTTGTTCTCTACATTTTGCAAGGCATAGACATCATGAAAGGATTTTAAATGATGCTACAGATCAACATTGTAATCTACCTTAAATTTGAGGATGTTATTCATATTTAGCCATTTGATTCAGCTATCCCTTTGATGCCTGGTATGAATGTAGACTACCTTCCTAATATTAATCATGCTACCAATAGCAGGCAAAGGTTTATCATAATCATATATGCATTCATGGTCTTTATTATGACCATGTCCTCTTCTATGGTGCTCGTTATGCCTTCTTTTAACTCTATGTCTTGGTTATTGATTGTGTCTATCATCTCTTTCCCCATCCTTATAATGACCTCTTTGGTCATATCTACCTAGTCATTTGCCATTACCCTTGCTTTCTTAGTCATTGTCATCCTTATTAGAGATGGATGATGATGACAACAAAGAAGATGGAGAACTAGAAGAGTTGTGCTTCAAATAAGTAATAAATCGTTTTAAGCTTTAATAGTGATCCTTAAATGATTATAACTATCTAAATTATTAGCACCAAGTCCTTGGCAACACTGCTAATGATGAATGATAGAGTAGACCCTACGCCTAACTATATGAATCACAAGCATTTATGTATAACTTAGTCGAATTTTCTGGATTAAACTAGTGTAGGTATCTATATAGCCAAGTGATTGATTGTTGGCCACTACCTCCCTAATCACACTTATGTGGCTAAGTTGTATGATTAAGTATGACTGAGGTGCATGACGTTGATGTTGATGTTGAGATGACCATATCAAAATATTATTAAAATATTAAAATATAAAAAATTAATCTAACTAATCTATTGTGTGTTTAAGTAATCCAAGACTAACTTAAGAAGATCAATGTTCAATCCTAGTCTACTATACATGTCATAAACTCATGTACTCACCACTATGGTTACCAAGTATTATGCTACTAGGCAAACCAAGTGATAGTACTGCTAGGATTACTAAGTAAATACACGTATATACTCAAAACTAGCCACACTTATTCCACCAAATAATTAATATGCATGGAAAAGTAAATATTATGTTAAAAAGTATTAAGAAATTAAATAGAAACTAAGGAAATTATTAACTATGTTAACTACTATAATAAAGGTAAATAGATCTCAATCTTATTGATGTCAGGAAAATTATTAACTATGTCAGGTGTTGTAATGAAGGTAAATAGATCTTAGTGTTATTGTTGTCATAAAATTTATTAACTACGTCAAGTGTTGTAATGAAGGTAAATAGATCTCAATTCATATAGTTCATGTTACAAGCACTCAGTGATAAATTCTAACTTTTGCAAAGATGAATTGCAAGGGCTTCGCTACACTATGACCAAAATGATGCATTTAATATAGTAGGTGGTAGTTATTTATAGATTTTTCCACCTTGAATATACTATATCTATGTACAAAAATCTATGACTTAGCATATGCAACATCACACCTACAATGTTGTAGCTGCCATGTTGTAACACACAAAAAATGCTTCATCAATGATACATGAAAATTCCCTAGCCAATAACTATTCCATTGATAGTCCATAATGATAGAAATCCATAAAGGCCCACACACCAACACATGGCTGTAAAACATGAATCATAGAGAAAACTCTCAAAACACATTTTCAACCAAAAAACACCAAAAATTGTTGAATTGCTGAAATAGAAGAAAGAAGCCAAGAAAACTCACCAACACAATCACTATCCTAGAAACTAACAAAGACATATGCACAACTGCAACTTGCCTAACTACAAACATACACACATGAGCCCATAACATCACCATTACGAGTCTTAAAATTGGTGGAGTTTATGTATCTAGGTAATGGATGTCAATGGTGGGTTTTTGTAAATCAATCTCTTAAAAACCACACAACCCTAACCCTAATCCTAATTGGACTTTTCTAACAGAAAATACCAAGAAGTTAGACACAACATGAATTCCAACTCTACTTAATTTTCCTCAAATGAAGCGTAGACCAACAACTACATGCTTAATAAAACAATGAACTAACCGCTTGAACCATTTATCACTAGTTGAACTAACCTATCATTATCCTAGTTTAAGTACTTAGTCTTTTATTCGCGGAGTTTTTTTTATCTATTCTAACCTAACCATGATGTAACCAGGAATGAGGAGAAAAAAGGTTAGTAACCATGTGATGAGGATGCAAAGTTTGGATAGCGATGGGGGGGCAAGCGGATAAGGGATAAAAGCAAATAAAGAAAGACGAAAAGAAAAACAAAAAAGAAAACGATGAAGGCCACATCATGTGACCGTGATAGCCATGTGACCAGCGCCTGGCTGCATCTCCAACTTGAAAATACAGGTAAGATAAGTAGCTATGCTCCGTCCCGCATCATCTCTATCCGGAGCGACGTGGACAGTTTTGGCCAATTTATTTCTTTAATTTCCTCGCAAAATCCGACATCTGTAGAAGAATCCGGTTTTCCTAAAAAACCAGAAATTAAGAATCTTCTGGCGGGATGCTTTTTGCTCCCTTTGTTCCAGGTCTTTATATTTGCCTCGTTCCTTCTACTTTCACTTGTTTGTCGCTGCTGAGGTTTTGCATTTCTTCCATTTTCATCATCTTCGTCTGCGTTGTGTTTGCGTTTTCGCTCGTTCTATGTTCTGAATCTTGAAACTGATATATCGGCTTCACTCCACAGCGATTCTTGTTGAAGGCTTTCGCGGAGTTTTTTGTTATTGTTCTTTCGTTCTGCGTTTGTCGCAACGCCGGTGGCGTGATCCGCCCTCGGATCTGGTTTCTGGATTGGTTGTGCGCGTGTACAAGCTCTGTAAATACTGGAACCCTAAACAGGTACGAGAACGCAGTATTTTAGGTAGTTTTAAAAATCATCTGCATGCTGGTTTTATTCATGTCATTAGTTTTTTAGCGCTTTATATGTGAATGCGTGGGTTTACTGCAAATGCGCGAGTTCGTTTTAACTATTTGTTGCAGAATGCATCAGAAACCCTAGATATGGACGCTGCATCGATTCGTTTGCCTCGTTTGGAATTACCTTAAAACAGTTCATTCAAATTGATTTAAAATAGTCTAACGCCATGTGCTTGATTTAGAATAGTATTAACTGAACGCAGGATGTTCATAAGATTCGTTACAATGTTGTACGTAAATGATTTTTTCCGTCTGTTACTTTCTTTAGTAGATTAAGTTTTTCTGTCAGCTTTTGAATCTCCTGTACTGACGGATTGAACTTGATTGCCATTAGACTTTTTTCAATGTCAATTTATTAGCCAGACGTTGAATACTCGACCTTTCTGACATTTTTGAAAGTTTACGAACATTTTTGAGAGTTTTTAGTTATTTGAATGCTTATTTGTTTTGCTTGTATTGTCGAATGGGAACTTGAACGGTTGTAAAGATGTAGCGTTTAGGCTTAAGCTTCCTGGCATTCTCCCACGGCTGTTGGCGGGATATAATTTTGGATCGTTATCAGGATTGTTTTTAAATGAGTTCTTACAGATATATGTTTTTGAGTGTTTATTTTTTTTCCAGCCTAAACATAGATATCGTTAAATTTCGGTTAGATAAGATTGGCAACATATCTTGGCATCTTTTATTTAGAATGCACATGATATTGAATGTTTCTTTATTGGGTTTTCATATCGGTTGACAATCTAATTTTAATAATCTTAAGCTAATCGTCATTAATCAAGCAATTATTTAGAGAAAAGAAATAAGTATTAAATGTATCTCTTAATTTCGAAGATCTGTATCATGAAAACGGTTCATACACAAACTGGATAAAAAATTGAAGTTCAAATGAGCTATTGTTACACAACTGTTTTGAATTTAGAAAATTTTCAATATCAATTTAGTAGCAAGATGATATATTCCTGTCGGTATAATATTTTTGAAATTTTATGAACGTTTCCGAAGTTCCTAGTTGTCTGAATGCTTATCCCTTCTATATAGTATTGGTTGGGATGGGTTTCTTGGGGTGTTAATCCAGTTATTTAACTTTCACGGTCGTGACAAATGTAGGGTTTAGGTTATATTCTCTCTGGTATCTTTCCTTAATTGTGCAATTCGAATTTTTTTTTGTGGACCGTTTTACAGATTTTTTTAACAATTTTTGGCAGATCCTGTTTTTGCCGTCGTTTCTCTTCTTCAATGTAGATATCCTTGAATTACGTTTAGTGAAGTTTGGTAATATATATATTTCAATGCAGTTCAGGTGTCATGGCATCATTTATTTTGAATGCTACTGATGTTGGATATTTTTTTCAGCCCATGTAGTTGGGATGAGGCTACAATGATGATGATATTGGATATTTATTTGTTGTGGTTTCTTATCGATTGACAAATTGATTTTTAGAATTTCGGGTTAATCATTATCAATTAAGAAATCATCCTGAGAAAAGAAATAAATATTAAATAGATTTAGAGTTTGTTGTTAGCATCAAAGATCTGTATTATGAAAAAAGTTGAGTTAAAACTAGAGTTTCTTAAGATGAATAAAAAATTTGAATTTCAACAGCACTATTGTTAGCTGTTTTGAACTTAGAGATTTTTCGATGTCAATTAATTATCAACGTGATGGATACCTTACTTTCCTGCCCTTATGATATTTTCTGAAATTTTATGAACAATTTTTAGGTGGCTAGTTATTTGAATGCTTATTCGTTTTGTCTACTATTGGTTGGGATAGGTTTCTTTGGATCCATTTATTCAACTTCTACGGTTGTAACAGATGCAGTGTCTAGGTTTTTATGCTTCCTAGTATTTTCCTATACTTGTTTGCCTTTGATTTTTTTTGTGAATCCTTTCAATTTTTTAAAATTTCTTACAGATATTTGTTTTTGAATATTCAGTTGTTTTTCATCTTCAATGTAGATATCCTTAATTCACAGTTAGATAAGATTGGTAATTTTTACATTTCGATACAGTTAATGCATCCTGACAACATTTATTTAGAATGCAATTGATATTGGATATTTCTTTATTAGGTTTTCATAGCAATCGACAATTAGCTTTTAAGACTTTCAAGCTAATTGTCGTTAATCAATCAATCATCGTGATAAAAGTAATAAATATTAAATAAATTATAGATTTTGTTGCCAAGTATCAAACATTTATATTATGAAAACAGTTAGGTAAAATTACTGTTTCTCAAGATGGATAAATTTTTTTGAATTTATAACACATAAAACATTTCTAATTATTCGTTGCAATAATTCATAGAGTCTTTAATTGCTTTATATATGATGCATTGAGATATCTTAATCATTCATTTAGTTTTTCAATTTGACAATCTTACTATTGCTCAAGTAGAGTTCATACATATATACTGTTTTTGTTTCTCTCATATAATGTTATAATAAACGATTGATGAAACATCTACAGATTTTCTTTTAGTTGGTTTACAAAATGTCTTCAAATGAGGGCTTTTTGACGGATGAGCAACGTCAGCTGTTGCGATCTGCATCTCAAGGGAGGGATTCCCAGAATGCCTTATCTAAGACTTTGAAATCACCAAGAGGTGTGCAGGAGCACCATGCAAAACATGGTATAGGAGGAAATGCAAAAAATCATGCTGGTGGTACATTTGGCAAGCATGACAAACATGAGAAGCGATCTCATTCGGGCAAGAATGGACGTCCTAAAAAGAGTATGCATATCTTTAAGAAGTTTTTGTTGAAAATGTTTTTCATATTTTGAAAATTTTTTACATTCAATTCTTATGTGTTTGTTCTCTCCGAAATGTCCATTTAGTGGTATGAATTACTAGCTTACCATACTACAAGTTATTGATTTCGATAAATTTTCTGGGCCTTACTGAAAGATTACCACAATACAATAAAGATGTTATTGCATTATTTCTCATTTTAATAATTAGAAAATATGTAATAACCAAGATGTGATGAGCACAATCCATTATTTATTTTTTACTGGATTGCTTAGCAGTGATTAAACTGAAATTTGAAGTGCGATTATTCTTATACATCATCTGTAAGTTGAAATTTTAGGCAGCTTTTAAACAATGATTCTTATGGTTCTAGCTTCCGTGTTCCTTTATAATTGGTGACTTTGATAGCTATAGAAGTTGAAGAAGCCTTTTGATCTTTCATTGTTGGTTCTTACATTTGTACAACTCGTGCGAAAGGTATAATTTATCTAGAGAACTGGTCATCTGCGTTAACTATTTTTATCAACCATTGATATTGAGTATGGTAACAAGTCAATTAGAAATTACGGAGTGCGGTAACACCTGCAGATCTTAAACTTAGCATCTGGTCGTAATTCAAGTTTTCATCTGCATGTCTTTACATTAGCTATTGAATTCTTTTTGCATAACATGTCATGAGGTCAATTTAACACGTTTTATATCATTCTTGTTTCTTCAACTTCTGTTTAGCTAATACTTGTTCGTTGGTTCTTTTTAGGTGGATGTGGTGGCAAAGGAACCTGGGGCGGGCTTCTTGATACAGATAGTGACATTCATGTAGATCGTAATGATCCAAATTATGATAGTGAAGAGGTAATCCAGTTAAAGATTAGAAGTATTGTCTTTAGCAATTTTTGGGGTGACAGGGTAGTTGAACGTTATTATGAAGAATGGCCAGTTGGTTACTTTAGGTTATTTGAGTTTGTTTGATGTTTTTATACATCCATAGTCTCTAAAATGTGTCAGATGATATGACGTTACAAAGTAAAATATCCAATAATTTTCACCTTATAAGAGTTTAAGGAAGAAACATATAGTTAGTAAACACCTTTACTTGCAAGAAGGTTATGCAAAAGTTTGTAAGTAGTAGATATAAAGATTCTTGTTACTTTCATAAATCACAAGCAGGTATCAAGGTACTAAGGAGGGTGAAATTTTTCTATTCATTTTGTTGGAGTGCGTAGGTGAGGAGCAGGGTTAGATTAGAAAACCTTGATGTTCTTATAGTTTAGTGATGTATTATTCAATTTTAATGTTGTCGTCTAATCCACCTTTTCTAGGAGGGACAATTATCAAGTAATGTTGTCGTCTAATCCACCTTTTCTAGGAGGGAAAATGTGATCTATGTAAATCTTTTGCTTACGTTTTTCATGTTTTCTTTTAGGAACCATACCAGCTGGTTGGCACTACTGTATCCCAGTCTCTGGAGTACTTTAAGGGGAAAGTTGGATCGATAATTGATGAATATTTTGCTACTGATGATGTGTCTACAGCGGCAGCTGATCTGAATGATTTGGGCTGTCCAAATTACCATCACTACTTTGTCAAAAAGCTGATATCTATGGCAATGGATAGACACGACCGAGAGAAAGAAATGGCTGCAGTGCTATTGTCATCTCTTTACGCTGATGTAATTGAACCGGAGCAGGTTAGTAAAGGTTTTGGCAAGTTGCTTGAATCAGCAGATGACTTGGCGCTGGACATTCCTGATGCTGTTGATGTGTTAGCACTATTTGTTGCACGTGGTATTGTTGATGATATCCTTCCTCCGGCCTTTTTGACAAAAACCCTGACTTCCTTACCTGAGAGTTCGAAGGGAGTCGAGGTAATCCAGAAAGCAGATAAGAGCTATCTGAAAGCTCCCTTGCATGCAGAGATTATCGAACGCAAATGGGGTGGTACCACTCATGTCACCGTGGAAGAAGTAAAGAAGAAAATAAGCGATCTTCTGAAAGAATACATTGAGAGTGGAGACAAAGTAGAAGCATGCAGATGTATCAGAGAATTAAATGTTCCGTTCTTTTACCATGAAGTTGTCAAGAGAGCACTGATTCTAGCCATGGAGAAGAGGTCTGCAGAACCTTTAATTTTAGCTCTGCTCAAGGAGGCAGCTGAAGAAGGTCTCATAACATCTAGCCAGATGTCAAAGGGTTTTTGCAGGCTTGCAGACACTGTGGATGATTTGTCTCTGGACATCATCAATGCAAAGGATATGTTTGAAGAGTTGATATCAAAGGCAACAGCTGAAGGCTGGCTTCCTCCAGACTCTGTTAGGTCGAGTCCAAATCAAGCAAATCTGGAGGAGCCTGCAGATGATGCTAAAATATTTAAGCAACGGGCAGTCACTATAATACAAGAATATTTTCTTTGTGATGATATTTTTGAAGTTGTTCAAAACCTTGAAGACCTTGCTGCGCCGGATTTCAATGCAGTATTTGTGAAGAGACTTATAACACTAGCCATGGATAGAAAAAACAGAGAAAAAGAGATGGCCTCAGTGTTGCTTTCAGCACTTTATACCGAAGTTTTTCCTGTTGAGGATATTGTAAATGGTTTTGTTTTGCTTCTAGAGTCTGCTGAGGACACTGCATTGGATATTCCTGATGCTGCAAACGAATTAGCTCTTTTCTTAGCCCGAGCTGTTATAGATGATGTTCTAGCACCATTGAATCTTGAGGAGATCAACAGCCAGCTGAAGCCAGGATCAATAGGAAGTGAAATTGTGAAAATGTCACGTTCTCTTCTAGCTGCTCGTCTTGCAGGCGAACGCATTCTTAGATGCTGGGGAGGTGGCACTGGCTGGGCTGTGGAGGATGCCAAAGACAAAATCAGTAAGCTTTTGGAAGAATTTGTGGCAGGAGGGGAGATTGGAGAAGCATGCCAATGTATCCGTGATATTAGTATGCCATTTTTCCACCATGAGGTTGTTAAGAAAGCTCTGGTTATGGCTATGGAAAAGCAAAATGATAGACCCCTGGTTCTTCTGCAAGAATGTTCCAGTGAAGGGTTGATTACAGTAAACCAGATGGTGAAAGGTTTCACCAGGGTTGCTGATAGTCTCGATGACTTGGCTTTAGATATTCCTAATGCGAAGGAGAAGTTTGTAAGTTACGTTCATCACGCAAAGGCAAACGGTTGGCTGGTATCATCTTTTGTATATGATGCTGCAAAAGATGAAACTACAGAGAATAATGGTGGTGTAGTTTCATAAAACAGATACGTTTTGTCAAAACACACTTGGATGCTTTTCTTATCCTTCATCCAAATGATAGATTGAAGATGTTCTATAGAACTGTTCGATTTTGTGCATCATGTGCATCATGATGCACTGAAAATCTGGGGTTGCAAAAGATGACTGCCTAGGGTTGGTAGCTTTTTTTGGCATTTGTAAACAATATACCTGGCTTTGTCAATGTTAAAATCATGTACATTTGTTTTTTTTTATCCGTGAACATAATTTTGATTTACTGTTTTGATTCTGTGGTCTTGTTCAACTAGAATGTGTCGTGAATACTACTACCGCTGGATATCGTTTGAGCATTTGGAGGCTGTTGCCTGAATATAACTCTTAATTACATTTATCTTTTTGAACAGAAAACTTCGTAGCTGACCCATTTTTGGTTTTGTTGTTGGAGGATGCCATTGTCTTCGACGTTGGTGAGTGTTACTGATAACTGTTATCATTTTGATAATTGAATATCTTTTTACATTGACGAGAGACATGTTTCTTTAAAAATGCTTTTGATCATCAGCTTGGCTGATTTGCCTTGGCTGTGATACTGACAAGCACTCAAACGTTATAAGTGTCAACTTGTCCAATGTTATTAGTGTGGAACCGTTCAACTTTTTTTTTAACTTCCATCTTTTCTACCAAATCCCCTAGGAATATTTCTGCAGTGAATAAAACTAGAGTTTGCTGGAACTGATTTGGAAGGAACGTTCAAGAAAAAGCTTATAAATATTCAGTGTTTGACCTTAGAATTATCTTGAAAAATCGGTTTTCTTGCAGACTGTTGTTCTGGCTAGCGATGGGAAACAACAGATACCGTACGAAGGCGGTGATAATCATTCGGACAAAATGGTGGCTAAGTGGTGCGGAAGAGTTTCAATTGGTGGGTCGTAAAGATCATTGAAAATTTTGATGATGTTATGTGATTAGGGGCTTCGTCTTGATTTTCAACCTTTATACATGGGGGCATGTGTTATGGAGAGCGCTACACGGCATCACCTTTAGCTTTAAAAATTACGAAGCACTTGGGTGTATTTAAGATCAAGTGGATTGAAGATGGATTATTCCCTGCCATATTCTGTGGGTTTTTTCTAAGTGTACCTTGAGATTGTGTACTTGAGATTCAAGATGGATTATTCCATTATCATATAACCAAGTACTAGGGTGGATTCAAGATAGACTACTTAATCATCATAAAATCTTAGATCATACTATGAAGCACATGGCATAGGTGTAGTGATTATGTTTATGTAGCAAAAAATCTAAAAGCATACTAGAAGCATATGGCATAAGTGCAATGAATTTTCTTATGTAGGAAATATGCCTTAGAACCAATGTGACATAGAGAACATTGATATACACACTAGCCTTAATGATCCTTGAGATAGTTAGGATGTACATATTTACTATAGATATTTAGCCGTAATCATATTTTTCATAGAATAAACAAGGTGTTCTCACCAAAAACTTTAGTAGAATAAATAAGGTGTTCTCACCAAAAACTTTACCTTTGGTTGCCTGCATATTTTCACAATGTAGTATGCAAGAAATCAAGACTATGTAGTTCTTAAGAGGGGATGATGCTCAAGTTAGCATAGAACTTGAGTGGATCTTCATATTCATTTTAGCATTTGTTTTTTGCATTTGTTATAGAGAGAAGCGACCTTTGAACTACTAGAAAGGCATACTCTTTACATTCTCCTTGTTTAAAATAAGTGGTCTTCTCAGAGCTTAAGTCATTTTTCATACACTTTGGACCATAGTGTTACTTTAAAAAATTTTAAGCTCCAAAAAAACCTTAGCAAGATCTATAACATTTGTAGAAAAAACCTTAGTAGCATATACAGTAGCTTTTTATTGATGTGTTTGCATTGTCTTTTTTTGTAGCATAAAAGGACATGAATCAAACATGTGACTCTTGATGACAATAGTAACATGACTTTGGAAAATTGTAATAAACAACTTTCTATGCATAATCAATTCCATCAGCATGTAGAAGAATTTCTTGCTTGAGCAAATCAAGATCTTCTTCAATCATATATCAAATTTTGTGAAAACCACTAGCTATAGTAAAGGTTTTAGAATGCTTGATTGGCCCAATATGAGAGGATATCTTTTTCAACTTTTTCAAAAAATAATGGAAGATTCGACAATTCAACAAAACAAGAACCTTTCAAAATTTAGAAGATGTTGGTTGGATTAAAAGAGAGAGTCCACTTTTGAATGTGATTTGGAAGTTAGTGGTTTTGGTATTTGTCTAGTTTCTCTAAATTTCTTTTCCTAGGGGGATATTGATGAATGAATCAGTAAGGGTTATTTACACATTCATCCGCACTTCAATTACGGATTGAAAAACCCCTACTAGATAGCCTTGCTTGATAGGATAACGAAAAAATTCCATGAATCTATTATCACTCAAGCTAAAGTTTATTTAGAATTAGATGCTATTATCATAATGCTTCCAAATATTACTTTAAGTTTGAGGGACTTAAATGTTTTAAATGCTTTTATGTTAATAGTTTATATCCCTATCCAAATGCATTAATGTAGTGTTTATGCTACTATAGGGTCTAGGTTAGTATTTATATTATTCTCTAGTACCTATATTGATCCCATTTGGAGATCAAGTAATGCAAGCTGGTTCAACTAATATAGGATGGGGGTAAATACAGATAAAGAAGATCTAGTGATACATAAAGTACATCTCACTTTGGACCATAGTGTTACTTCTTTCTATAGATTTGTTCCAAAAAAGGTATCTTCTTATCTACCAGAAAGACTATTCAGTAAATCTGAAAACACCTAAGTTCTCCCCAAATGACTGTTTTGAAATAGGTGAGCCTTCTAGGCCTTCAAAAATCTTTAAAAGTATAGATCTAGATCTGCTAAATCTTAGAGAAAAGGATGCTATTTCTCCCATGACCAGATCTAAGAAATTTGAGGAAATTTCTAGAGAAGAAACTAACTTTTCTCCATCTTGCCCTCACAAACACCTTGTGTTTCAAGAACAAGAGTATTCCTGCAAAGAATGCTTTAGATTGATTAGGATCAATATGAACTACTTTGACTTTCCTTCTCCTCCCATTTTTGATGAGGATCCAAATAAAGTTTATGAACCTTTGACCTTTTCTGAAACTGAATCCCTAATTAAAATAAATGCGTCCTCAACAGACCCCAAAGAAATGAAGGCTTTTCTGAAGTATCAAAAGTTATCAACAGAGGAACCCTATGATATAATCCAACTTCAAAACTGGAGTAATCATACTTCTTCAGAAATCCTTAGTACAACAAAAAAAACTGCTGGTCTGACGTTTGCAAACTCACTTCTCAATTTCAGAAAACCTCATTAGTTCATGCATCTTCATCCTCTGAACCAATCCTTCTGATCAAATATATGGTACTTCTATTTTCCAATCTCAAGACAAACATAACCCAGGTAGATTTGCTAAAAGAGCTATTTATATCTCTGAAGAAATCTATGCTATTCAAACAAGAATGGGAGGAGTAGAACAAGATGGTCAATCATAGACTGGGCAATATCAGGGTCAATACCAACAACCGTATCAGGCTCAATACCAGCAACAACCACAAAATCCAGAGCCAACAATCATTATGAAACCTATTAGTGAAACTCATAGAAAGTTCAGTTTAGATGGCTTGTCTCAAGAAGATAAGATGATAGTCATCCAAGAAATGACAGGAATCATACACAACTTAATGATCCGTCCAGGAAAAACTCTTCAAAAAGCCACCCAAAATGTTATGTTTTCTGTTGTTAGTTCTCTCAATGGTTGATGGAATCACCTTAGCATCCAAGTCAAACAAGCCTTATTCGCTGGGACAATGCTGATTTCATAAACGCTATAACCTTTGAATTTATAGGTCTTTAATTCGAGCTAGCAGATCATTACAGAGAACAATTCCTTGGTGATAAATTAAATGATAAAAGCCAATTTGAGCCTTATGTCAACAATGACCTTATGGTATTATAATGGTGGTTTACTTCATGACGACACTGCAAACGATAGTTTTGTATCATCTTTAACTTATTTCCTCTCCGCCAAATATAAACATGAACTCAATAGTGTCGGCAAAAGGGTTTCTTTGATGAGTTTTGGTGAAATAGTCCAATTTATACGCCAAGCTCATACGATGATGTACCAAGACCTTAAGGTGCAAGAAGCCCTTCGAAATCAAAAAGACTATTTTGATAAGGGTTTCTGTTATGATATTCATCCTGAGTTCTATGGATTTCAACCACCTAGGAAACCTTATAAAAAACCTATAAGAAAAAATACAAAGGGAAACATCCCTCTTCTTCTAGTAAAGCCCCTAATTATGGCAGTAAATCCTGTCGTAGCCCCTACAGACACCCGAAAAAATTGTCATTTTTTGGGTCACCGTTTTAATTGTATGCCTAACAACATCCTTGAATGTTTCTTGTATGGGGGGAAGCATTATGCTATTCACTGTCCGCTATTCATTGTCTGCAAAAAGTCCAAAAAATGGGCAAAGAAAAAAAAGAAAAGAAAAAAATTAATACAATAGATTTTTATGATCTAAAAGAAATAAATTATGCATATTATAGCACTGATGGAGAAGATATGATAGATGGTGATATCGAAATATATTTCTGAATCTGAACCTGGAAATGAAGAAATCATAGACTCAGACCCAGGCTCAGAATATGATATTCGTCACTGTTGTATGTTTATAACTAGTAGTCCTATAGATGATCTTCGAAGAGAGATCACAGATCTTCAAAACTAAGGAAATAAGACTCCTATCTGGAGTATTGACAAGAGAATGTACTTGAAAAAATTGTTCGATCAAAAGGAAGAAAAATTGGCTTCATATCAAAATACGTTTCTCAACCAAATTATTTATAAAAAGCCCGATCCACCATCTGATTTAGAAGAATGGGCACAAAAAGAGGAAGAATTTTTTCTTGGAGAAACATCCAACCAAGTACAACAACCTGAGTCTCCCATTATAAAACATACTTCTTTCAAAATTCATGCTGAGACAAGCTCGTATATACCAACTTAAATAATTTATCCAATGCACTCACGCAGAGTTACACAGGTTAGAATGCAAAGAAGAACTACACTAGGGACGTCAATATGAAAGAGAGATATTAGAAAAACAACATGAAACTGATGAACCATACACAACATTACATACAATTTTGAATGTTATAATTCTTCCAGTTTGTACTTTTTATAGATCAAGTTCCATGAAATAATGTCTTATGAAATAGATGCTTTGTTAGACTCGGGTGCAGAATCTTGTCTTTGTAGACGGCGAGTAATTCCAGGAGATCTGTGGAGACCCCACCATCCAATTCATTTGCAATTTAATAAGCTTAAGGTAATTACAAATTATGCTGTAGATGTACCAATAAAAATAGGAAATGATTTAATAACTTTACATTTTTTCCATTGTGAGCTGAATAATTACAATATTCTTATAGGTGCTAACGGGCTAGATAAATTAGGATTCTATTCTATATATAGTGAATATGTAATGTTTAGAAATATTAAATTTCCCAAACTACAAACCCACACCAATAAGTTTAGAAAGGAAAAAGAAAATAAAATAATCAACACAATATGGATAATAAATGCTTTGGAGAAAACAAAATCTTAGTTTGAGCAAATACATTCCAAACTCATGGTAAGCTTTGACAACCCTAGGACATTCAAAGATGTCAAACTACATTTCTGCGAAATTCTGCTATAACAAGAAATTGAATTAAAAGCCACAGCCCATCATATTGACATGAATCCAACACTATGTAAAGAATGTTTGGAAGAGATTAATAATTTACTCATAGTTGACTTAATCACTTGAAGCACTAGTAAATTTGCTTGTGCAGCCTTCTATGTCAATAAACATGTTGAGCAAATTAGGGGGAAGAAAAGACTAGTAGCTAATTATAGACCCTTAAATGACTGCATTGAATCCAATTCACATCCTATCCCTTCCAAAGATGACCTATTCAATAGAATCTAGGTGATGGGACGCGATATTGCATTGGCCACGATATTGCGTACGCGATATCGCGTTGGCCCCTGCGATATTGCGTATATCGCAGCCCATTGCCAGTTCTATAAATAAGAGGCGGCTTTCCCTTGTTTCCTCATCTAGATCTAGACCCTTAGCTAAACTTTGGCAGTTTTACGATTCCAGAGATAGAATAATTTCCATGTGCCCGCAGTAGGAGTCTCAAAGTGAATGGATCTTTATTCGAGCAAATTGTACCTGAGCACACATTTGTGTACGGAAATAAAGAATGTGTACGGAAATAAAGATGAACTTTTTGATAAACCTTGCAGTGCATGGACTAAGCTAATTAGGATTTAATTAATGTTAAATGCTTAAATGCTTTCTTAGATAATTAATCTCTCTCAACCCTCAACTCCTAGTTAAGTGCATCCAAAACGACCGCTTCGAGCACGTGTGCTATGCTTGGTAACCCAGTAACGAATAGCATTTAATAATCCCAGTAGCGTTGCACTGGTTCAGGGTGTGTACAACAAGTGGGAACGGTTACTGATGCTAGTATGATTAAAGCTTAGTTAGTGAAAGTTAGTTACTTAGTCTCTTCACCCTTTCCTCTCTTAGCATAGGCGATAAAAAGATAAAAGACATAAAAATTAGATACCTTAGACTTACTTAACCATACAACCGTGACAATACAAGTAAGTCTGGGAAGACAATGATTGATTAACCTTAAGTGTTCCATAAGGCACGTAAGCAGTTAGTCCTTGGAGTTCAACCGGATCGCGCGTGTAATGCTTGTATTCATATGGTTGAGTGTAGGGGTACCTCGCCACTCATCATTGGCACCGTTGCTAGGGACTTAGTTGTTTGTGCGCTGCATAGAACATAAGAAATCATTTACATTGTTGGGAGCTAAAACAAACCCTTAGGGTTAATCAAGAGAAAAATAACATAACGAAAAATAGCATATCAAACAAGACTAAAATGTCTTCTTCTCCACACAAAAGCACTTCACCGCCTAGGACCAACACTAGAGACAGTCGGTGGTACAATACACATAACCAAAATCTGCTAGTTCCTCAACAATTCAGTGTGGTATATACTCATCACGATGAATATATACCAGACTTTACCTTTGTCTTCCATCAAGATGAACAACTGTGTTGGAGAGACTTGGAGGGTAACATAGTGTTGCCTCCAGACAGAGTCGCCCCCAACATGCTCCTTCGTGCCCTTGCATGAATTAGCATGTTGTAATTATACACTGAGTACATTGCATGCGATTACAACATAAGGGACTACCATCCCATAGAAGCACAACGTCAATGGAACTCGCGGCAAGAGAGTTACCACACATTGTTGAAGGGCAAAGGACCCCATAATGCTTCGCCCGTCATAAGAGAAATTAAGGGTGGTGAACCTATTTCAATAGGTTCTCCACAAAATGATGTTCCCCCTCCTAACGATAGTGAGGAGGTGGTGTATCAGAACCTTCGCTCCACGATACAAAACCCTGGTTCTGATTCCCACGAATACCAAGTGTTCAATGAGGGAACACAAACACAAGATAAGGGCGAGCATTCTGATCGTCATCATGATCGAGGTCGAGATCACCGAAGAGAAGGTAGGAAACATCGTCGTGGCGATGGTTCTCCTTTCTCTTCCCCTTCATCATCACATTCACCCTCTCTTCAACATCAAGACATAGTCATAAGGAACCCAACAGTGAGGATAAGGATAAGAAAAATGAGAGACCTCGACGAGAGAGTCGAGAGCGAGGATGAGGGCACTCTAGGAAATCAAGGCATGGAAGAAGGGAAAGTACGGAACCGCGTAGGCATCACAGACGCCATGAGAGAAATGACCATGATGAACCCCTACTTACAACCCGAAGCATGTTAGACATCACGAAGGCCATTAGAATACCTATAAGGCACCAAAAAGATAGCCGGACCAGGAGACTAAACATGAATAATATCTCACGATTTGAGGGGGGATACAACACTGATCCACAGAACCACTTACAGGCATTTCATGATGCCTGTGCCTTGCAGAACATTGAAAACGAGTGACAAAAATTAAAGTTGTTCCTAAGGACATTGATAAAAGAAGAAGAAAGCTGGTACCAATCCTTAGAACCGGAATCCATTCAAAGGTGGAGTACGAAGCTAGAATTGTTTAACGATAAATACCAAACGTACTCCCAGGTGTCCAACTTGCGAAAGCAGATCCAAGGATGGAAGCAGGGTAATCATGAACCCTTGGATGCTACCATGGGCCGATATTATGCACTATTACATCGTTGCCCAGGCCATGGTTATGCATAACGGGATCAACTACGCCATCTCGTAGATGGGCTAAGACATGAAACCAGGAAAACCCTTGGAACATATGCCCAAGGGAGATTATCAGAGCTTNAAGAAGAGGGATTTGGACTATGCACGTAACAAAGGTAAGGGTAAAATGACTATCACCAAAGAGGTTGTGGATTCCAATATGGATGATGATAGTGGATGTGAGATATGTCAGTATGACCATCCTAAGGGATGTTGCCCTATAATCTCACATCTGCAAGAGTCTAGGGTGTATGCACTCAACCCAAGACTTAACAAATGGAAAGCATCCCGATAGTTACCTTATCCCCAAGGTAACCTGAGGCAGTTCCACCAACCGTTAACATATTATCCAAGTGGAACTTTGCCACAACCTATGGAGCAACACCAGTAGTGGAAATACCCATAGTCATGGAGGATGCCACCGCCAAGGCAACAATACCCTTACCGACAACTGGATCCATATGGATACTACATGCAGCAACCAATCTCTCCAAGTGAATTTGTTGGTCATGTGACTCCACAATGTCATTACCAAGCTCGAGAGTACTATAGGACTCCTTCTCCTGGGAGAGACACACCACATGCATACCATCCTCCAAATCCACCTGCAACTCTTACACCGATAGCTCCACTACCACCCGCTCTAGCGATGCAAGGGGAACTCCCCACTCAATCGCAGCAACGCAATGCTACGAGAACTGTAAACCTTCAACCCGTTGCTGGTTTTGACAACCATACAAGGAGAAGACCTTTCTTCAGAACCAATAGTCTAAACAAGCTCTCACAACCACAAGCGGTTGAGCCTCTGAACATTCCTCCATCAAATAAGGCTTCAGAGCTCCCTTCAAACCAACAACAAAGCTCAACGCATATGATTATGTTAACACATACCATCACTGACTGGATAAATATGGGCCACCTTCCCAGGAAATTCTCTGATCTTGGAAGTCCCTTAATTTACCTCCAAATCGCTAGGAATGAACCACGTAAAGCTCTTCTTGACTTAGGTTCTGGAGTTAACTTGATATCACAAGAAATGTATAAAGCCTAGAACTTGCCTTCACTAAAGAAGAACAATATTCACTTAGAGCTGGCTGAACAGTCCATTACTATTCCCTTGGATTGGTGGAGGACATCGTTACCACTGTGTGTGGTTGGTCATACTCAGCTGATTTCCTAGTGATACAAGTCAACAATGACAAGGGGGACTTCCCAATAATAATGGGAAGGACATGGCTAAGTACCGTGAACGCATGCCTAGGAATAAGTGATCTTTCCCTGGAAATATCTAAGGAAAATACTTATGAAAAGATAGAGAAGAAGAAGGTTCCATGCATCACATACAGTGATACTGAGGGTGATAGCGTACAGGAACGTTCAACATCTCCTGCATGCAACCGGTGTGCCCAGGAAATTAACATACAAAAGTGCCTGTATGTAGCAACCACACAACAAGAGAACACCTAATGGTTGACAGCTAATCAAGAGAGCAACCCACCAATATGCATGGAACTAACTGGGAAACCAACTTGCGCCCACAAAGAAAGCATAGATGCACTGGAGAAAGAGTGTTGTCAACTTCCAACCCTTAATTTAAAACCACCAATTGAGGGAAGTTGGAAACTCTTAGAAAATTCAAATGAGTACTCTGATAGGAGAATACTAGTCTGTGTGCAACCGACTAAACCTTATCATGAACCTAGAATGGTCTATGCACATAGCACATTTGAGAGGGAACGACCTCGCTCCTTATTTCGGATCTCTCCTTTTCAATTCAGTCATGGGAGAGATGGCCACCTATGCTAATCATTTGAGGCCCTTAGTTCTTTTTAAATTTTTGTTTTACACATTGTTTTTTACAAATTTCTTTAACTTTTCTTGTTTTTGTTTTACAACATCGTTTATACTTTTTCATTTCTTCGTGTGTTTGATTATTTTGTTTGATTCGTCACTTAATAAGTGCTCCGAAGATGGTATGAACTGTATTCCATTGATTGCTAATGTTTGGTTTTTACCTTTAAGTTATGATGTTGATACTAAGGTATGGTTCTTTTGATATAGCAGGCAATGAGTCCACTTCATCCATACATCCATAAAATTCTATGGTCTCTCTTGGCTTGGAACTGTACAATCCCTTTCTNTGGTGTGGTTCTCATGCAAAAACACAAAAAAATAAAAATAAAAAAATAGTGAGAATTCAAAGCACACCCATTAGACGAAATAATCATTTGGGCTACAAGCACTGGTTATGGACCTAAAATAAACATGTTCCCTCTAACTAAAGCCCTTCTCGCTTCCTACTTTCTCCTCTTTCGTTTCGTCAGAATGGTGGTGGCTCTTTGGTGGAAGCGTTCTTGTTACTTCAAGTGGATGGATGGGCCGAATGTATTAATGCGAAGTCACTGAATGTGGTTTGTTTGAGGCTGGATTTGGAATGAGATCTACTAAGTCAAATTAACCATTAACACATAAGGGGCTGTACACCACCTTGTTCTTGAGATTCCATTCCATTCTCTTCTTTCCATCTTTCTTTTCCCATTTATCACCTCATTGCCGGTTGTATCAGTAGTCCATATTTTAGTGGATGCATTGTTTTATTTTTGGTAAACTTTTGTAGTTAAGACTTTAACTCTTGTCTCCAAATGACATTCCTAGAGCCTACAAACTCTTTGAATGTGGGATTGTTAGGGCATTAAGGGCATGAGCCTGCTTTGGGGAGGACCCACCTAGCATTCCTATTTGGTGCATCTATTAATTTCTTTCCCTTAAACATTTCCACAATCACCATTTATTTTGTTCATCTCCATCTTTGACATCCATTTTATTGGTGTTTCCGTTGTTTCTTTTTCTTCATCTTTCTTATTCCTTCTCTTTTTCCATTTTATCGCTACCAGAGGTTTGCTCTCAGTCATGGGGGTCCTGGTCCAATTTTTTTTCAATTTTTCTCTTAACCCCTACACCTCGGGTAGTCACCAGTATTATATCTCTAGATCTGTATCAGCCATAT
>MNCI01033409.1:717431-792372 GCA_015680685.1 Gnetum montanum
AGTAACGAATAGCGTTTAGTAATCCTAGTAGCGTTGCATTGGTTCAAGGTGTGTACAACAAGTGGGAATGGATACTGATGCTAGGATGATTAAAGCTTAGTTAGTGAAAGTTAGTTACTTAGTCTCTTCACCCTTTCCTCTCTTAGCATAGGCGATAAAAAGATAAAAGACATAAAAATCATATACCTTAGACTTACTTAACCATACAATCATGACAATACAAGTAAGTCTGGGAAGACAACAATTGATTAACCTTAAGTGTTCCATAAGGCACGTAAGCACTTAGTCCTTGGAGTTCGACCAGATCATGCATGTAACGTTCGTATTTGTATGGTTGAGTGTAGGGGTACCTCGCCACTCATCGCTAGGGATCACATGTTTATTTTAAATTTAATTTAAAATCTAGATTCTGGCAAATAGATATTGTTAAAAAAGATAGGTGGAAAACCACTTTCACAATTCCTCAAGGATTATTCCAATGGAATGTTCTTCCTTTTGGATTGAAAACAACTCCATCAATATTTCAGGGATGTATGGATAAGATTTTCTCTTCCTCCAAAAATATTATCATATATATTGATGATATTTTAGTATAAAGTAAAAATGTACATGAACATCTTAATCACAAAGAGTAATTTTTTGAAATCATTAAGCAAAATGATTTGGTTTTCTTGAAATTGAATTCATTGGTCTCCATATTAAAGGTGGACAAATCTAAATGCAAAAACACATCCTTGAAAAAATACATCAGTTCCCTGATATTGTTAAAGTTAAGCAACAATTATAAAGGTTTTTTCGTTGTTTAAATTATGTTTCCAGATTTTATGCTAATGTCGCTGCAGATTGCCACCTCCTTAATCAAAAAAATCCTCTCCCTTGGAAGGATGAACATTATGTAGTAGTTCAATGCATTAAATAAAATGTTAAGAATCTTCCAAAATTAAAATTACTAGGTAATGGATTTAAAATCCTTGAAATAGATGCTTCAAAAGCCTATTAGGGAGCTATATTAAAAGAAAAAGAACAAGATTGAGAAGTAGTCTGTAGGTATGCCTCTGGTGCATTTAATGATACCCAAAAGAAATATCATAGTACTTATAAAGAATTACTTGCAATTATTAAGGGTATTAAAGCTTTTAGAATTTTTTTACAAACTAAAAAAGTTTTGGTTTGATTAGATTTAAAGCATTTCAAGAGTTTCCTATAGAGTAAAAATATGAATAAGGTTGCTTATTCTAGACTTTTGAGGTGGCCTTTATGGCTCTCTAATTTTGATTTTGAATCAGAATTTATAGAAGGAAAGTGTAATAGTTTAGTAGATTATTTAACTAGAGAATTTAAGTCTTTAAATTAAGTTTTGTAGAACTACTAGCAAGGCAAGGATGGCAAGAAAGATCTTCCAAATTCATCCATCATACCAATGTTGGTGAAGCAAATTTCCCTACTCAAGAATTTGCTAAATTAAATAGCCAATATAAAAGAATTTTTAATTGGCTTATGGATCATCTAGTCAGAGTATCCCACTCTTCTTATACATATAATATTAAAGCTTTCCCTACTCTCCATGCACCTTTTGAACAAAACAATAGTTACTATAGACCCATAACTCTCCTTGACATCCATAATTGTTATATCTATGAACCTAATAAATATCAGCCTTCCATTGATGTTAATCATTGGAATAATTAACCTCGATGAGTTTTTAATACTCCATATCATATTTTTGAAATATCCTTTGATCCATGGATTATGCCCTATGATCCTTTCTATAGATGGTGGTAAAAATTTGGTCATTTCCCACATCTATATTTCTCCTTATATCCTTTCTTAAGGCTTACTCAAGAATCTAGAGTAGATTTTTTATTCTATAGTAATTTGATAGTAAGGACAAGACATGCTCAAGTGTTTGGTGACTTTCCTACTCACTAGCTCACCACCACCATTTTGATGAAGATTGCATGTAGGCTAGGTAGAATATTAAGAATGCAAATAAGAGTCAAAGACAGAGTTTAGTTAAGGCATATAAATTCTTGATTAGAACCAAGAAAAAGAAATTTATCAAGGAAAAATAGTAATATTTTGCTTACAAAATTAAAAAAGAATATAGATACTTTTGACAATGTTTTTGTTGTAAAGCCTCTTCATCATTTATTTTTCTTTTCAAGATATTTGCTTATTTTATAATAAGCTATTTATAGGATAAGATGATAATTCTACTACTATTGTACAAGCACCTATCCAATTTATTCTTGAGGAAGTCATAGATAGTTATGAGTCATCTATGTGATTGCATCGACATGTACGCAGTGACATAGTGTTTGTTTTTGTCTATAAATGTGCATGCATTTGCTGCATTTATAACATTTGATCATTAGTTGCTAGTCAAACTTTTGCATTTTTGTCTTTCGAGAGTTAAAATATTTTCTAAGTTCCTGCAGTAGGAGTGAGAAGTGTATAGATCTTTATTCAAGCACTAATGTACCTGAGTAGCTCAATGTGAACGGCAATAAAAATGAGCTTTTTTCATAAACCTTGTAGCACTTGAACTTAGCTTAATGATTGCTTCATGAAATCTACTTTAATGAATTTAATTAATTAATTAATTAATAGGGATTGATTAACACACATAAGTATGAACACTTTGAGCATACATTAATGCCTGGTAATCCTAGTAGTGCCTAATGCTTAGTAACCCAGTAATGTTGCAACATGTTCAGGATGTGTACAGAAAGTGAGAATGGATGCTTATATTAGGATTAGTTAATTGTTAGATTAATTAAACATTCAATTACTTTACTTTTAGCACTTAGGTAAATTAATGAAAAATATAAAATGATGAAAATCATATGCCTTAGTTACACTTAACCATATCTTTACACTTCACAAGTGAAATTGACAAGACAATCACGTTCATTAGACTCATTGCCTAGACCCAGTGTACTTAGAGAGCTAAAGTCTATGAAATTCAATCAAATTGCTTAGTGAACACTAGTGATTCGTATGGTTGGGCATAGGGACTACTCGTTGCTCATCATTGGTGCTGTTGCTGAGGACTTTAGTTAGCTACGTGTGCTACCTAGGAGTTAGTGAAATTGTATAATGATGTTGTAACGAACTTGAAAGTTGACATCATTAAGAAAAATAATAATAACAACAAGAGCACACTATTTTTATTTTGATCTAATATGGCTGTTTCTCACAGGGGAGATTCTTTGCCACCATACAAAGGCAGTTCCAATTAGCAAAGGCATGAAGGATCAAAACTACTTGTGCCCTAATAATGCAAAGTGGCCTATCCTCATCTAGATGAGTATGTTCCAGACTTCACCTTTATCTTGCACCAGGATGAACAAATCTGATGGAGGAACATGGAGGAAAACATTGTGTTGTTGCCCAATTGATTAGATCCTATAATGTTGCTTCACACTCTCATGAAATTGGGCATCACAGGGCTCAATGCAGAGTATGTTGTATAAGACCATGACTATCAAGATTATCATCCCATTGAGGCACATTGAAAGAAAGATCAACAACAAGAGGTTCACTATGAGGTGTCAAAGGAAAAATAGTTCACAAACCCCTTATTCCTACTAGCTCTTGGGGGTTATCAAAACACTGAGTCTCCTCCTCCCTTCTTTGATGAAGGGGACCCTAACCAGAATGTACAATCCACTATAAACAATCTTGGTTCAGGGAAGAACAGGTCCCATGATCATGAGGGTTCCAAAGAAGGGAGTCAAGGTAGGAACTTGGAAAAGCACTACAATAAAGATAAACATGGTGATCATGGCCATGACCAAAAAGAGGGAGTAGCAAGAATCATTCTGGTGCTAGCCCTCCTTTCTCTTCGCCTTCTTTGCCCTCATCTTCTTCCTCCTCTAGCTCCAACCAAAGCCATAAAGGATGAGAGCATGATGGAGGTGATCAACGAGATAGAGATGATCGCAAGGCTCATCGAAATAGTAGAGACCAGAGACATGGGAAATTAAGGAAGGCCCACCACTGTGAACAAAGGGATGGTAGGGATCATCATAAGAATCAATGCCATCACAAGGGCTATGACTATGATGAGCCTTTACTTGTAACAAGAAACATGCTGAACATTGTAGAGGTTCTGAGAACTCCAACAAGGCATGTGAAAGACAGTAGAATCAAATGATTGGATATGAACAATATCCTCAAGTTCAAAGGGGGATACAATTCTAATCCATAAAATCATCTCCAAGCCTTTTACAATACTTGTGCCATGTAGAACATTGAAAACGAATGGAAAAAATTAAAGATTTTCCCTAGGACACTCATTAAGGAGGCTAAAAGATGGTACTGATTCTTAGAACTAGAATTAATTAGACGATGGAGTACGATGCTTGAACTCTTCAATGATAAGTATTGAATGTACTCTTGAGTGTCTAATCTAAGGAAGCAAATCCAAGGGTGGAGATAATGAACACATGAATTCTTGGATGTGTCCATGGGTAGATATTACCCTCTGTTGCATAAATGCCTAGGCCATGGCTTTTCTCAAAGGAAGCAGCTCCACCATATCATAGATAGGCTTAGAACAAAAACAACGAGAACTCTTGGGGTCTATGCCAAAGGGAGACTTTTAGACTTAAGAGTCCATTAGATCTAAAGGTTGATTAAGCTAGTGGCCAAATAAGAAGAAGAGTTGAGAAAAAGGAAAAGTGCAAGAATATAATCAAGACCCTTTCATCTACAAAAGGGAGGTCTGGTTTTGTGACAATGAGGAGGAGACACCACTTGATGAAGTGATGCAATGTAAGACCTTACAGATACAAAAATATATTTTTGAAATATTGACCAAAGTAGATAAAATGTAGGATTCTTTAGACAATAAGTTCTAAATTGCTTTTAGAATTGCTAAAGAGTCTAAAGAGTAAGGTAGTGATTATGATCAAAAGAGAATGAAAGAAGCTAAATGTGCCCATCAAAGGGGTAAGGGCAAAGTTGTTACCATTGAAGAGGTTGAAAATTCTAAGATAAATGGTGATGGTGGGTGTTATATTTGCCACTATGTGCATCCTAAGAGATGTTGCCCCATTGTGTCACACTTGTAGTAGTTTTGGGTGTACGCGCTAAATCCTAGATTGGCAAGAAGGTAAGCACTAAGGAGGTTGCCTTATCCTCAAGGCAACTACAAGCAATTCCACCAACAACAAGCTTATTATTCAAGTGGAGCTCCACCTCAACCTCATGAAAAATACCAGTAGTGGTAGCATCCACAGTCATGGGGGATGCCACCACCAAGGTAGCAGTACCCTTACCAGTAGCTAGATCCATATGGGTACTATGTTTAACAACCAATTTTTCCATGTGACTCTTCCACTCACACATCTTTCCAACACCACTACTATCCTTCTGAGTATTACAAAGCTTAATCTCCAAGAGGGGAATCCCCATTTCCATGTTACCTTCCTCATCCTTTTGCACATGTACCTCCACCCTCAACTCAATTGCCACCAACTCCATCCATGCAGGGCAAAATTCTAGCTTAGCTGCAGAAAAGAAACACCACAAGGGTTGTTAACTTACAACTAGCCCCCTAGCTAAGTGGTTTGAAGAACAAGCCCTGGAAAAGACCTTTCTTTAGAACCAATAGTCCTTCTAAGCCCTCATAGAAATTTTTGGCTAATGACCCTGCTTCTTCTTCATCCTCTACAATACCATTCGAGATCCCTTCAAACCAAACACCTTCTAAGGTCCACATTGTAATGTTGATCCATGTCGTTACTGATTGGATAAAAGCTAGCCATCTTTTGAGGAAAAGATATGATCTTGGAAGTCCCCTCATTTGCTTACAAATCATTGAGAATGAACCATGCAAGGCTCTTTTGGACTTAGGTTTTGGTGTAAATTTGATGTCCCATAAAATGTATAAGGCTTGGAACCTACCTCCTCTCAAGAAGAGAAACATTTATCTTGAGTAGTTCCTTTTTAAATGAAACTTTTAATGAACTTGTGACCTTGGTAGTTTCAAAACTTCAAAAGGATTAAATGGATAGACAAGTGTGTGACTTCAAGGGGATTTGACGCTCTTTTTACTTGCCTACCCTCTTGGGTGCATGAATGTAAAACTCAAAAAATAAAATAAAATAATGGAAATTCAAAGTACATCCCTTAGATGAAATAACAGGCTACAAGCACTAGTTATGGGATGCTACCCATGCTTGAAGGTCCCCTCTAGCTAAGGTTCATCTCACTTCTTGCTTCTCTTTTCTTCTCTTTTAGGAATGGTGATTGATCTGTGGGGATGCTCTTGTGCCTTGAGGGGGTGGACTAGTCTTAGAGTGTTAATGTGAAGTCATTAAAAGTAGTTGGTTTTGGTTTAGACTAAGGATGGATGTTATCAAGTCATAATAACCACAAAAATCCATAATGGACGTCATGTGATCACGATATGGGATTCCATTCTACACTCTACCTCATCCACCTATGCTTTCCATATCTTACCTCACTACCTCTTTTCATGTTTTTTTAATGTCTTAGTTTGATGCATCAAAGTTCTTAGATAGTTTTTTTGTGATTTGGTTCTTAACTAACCATAACCATTAATCACCCATGGTGTCCACAGACTCCTTGGTTTGAGGACATGCAAGGGCATCAAGGGCATGAGCCTGCTATGGGAAGGATCAACTTACATACCCCTTGGTTTAGCTAGTTAAGTCCCTCATCCCTTAGGCATTTTTGCATTCAAATCTTTTGTGCTTCACATCAGTTATGTCTAGCTGTGTGCTCCTTCATAGCATTTCTTCATCAATCTCCCAATTAAAATCTCCTTTTCTATCAAATATCTAGCCGTCTTCATGCATTTCATCATGTTCTAGGCTTCTTGGGCTTCCTTTGGACTTCAATTTTGTGTCAAAAATCCTTGTTTATCCCTTATTTTAAAGTTAAAAATTCTATATTTCGGCTGCATTGATAGGATCGCATTGATCCAAGGCAAAAATTCTATAAATAGCGCCCAACACTTAGCAAATTTTTGTCATTTGCTCTTAAATGAGGAAGGAGTTTTTGCAATTTTCAGAGCCTAAAACATTCCAAAGCCCATATCTTTCAAACCGCTTGTCCAATTAACCTCATTTTTCATTCCTACAACTATTGGAGGTAAGCTCTATGTCGTGGGGGTTACAAACCTTAGGTTTTTGATGAATTTTTTTTGAATATTTTATAACTCCCACAAGGTTTAACTAATAAAATAATATTAAAAGCACTAATTTAAGAGAGTTAAACCTTTCCAACGAACTCTGATACACATTAAAATAAAATAATAATAAAATAATATTAAAATAATCAAACCTTCCATGATCACAACTTAGCCAAGTGTAACTAACCCAAAGAGATAAGGTTCTCAAATGTTATAAAGTTGCACACCATATGCTAATCCTTGATCATGTTGTGATTACAAATGACACCAAAACCTAAGCATTTGTAGGAAGGAGGACTATCCCAACCAAGGAACAAGTGGTCCGAAATTGGAAGTAGCCAATAAGAACAACCCTAGGAGTAGGCAACTGAGATCCATGCAACAGGATCTCTTTGAGAGGAGCCCAAAGTGGAATTTATCCATATGATTCCCTAAGCTGAAATAGAGCAATCCCATTGGGATGAGGCACTAGGACCAAGGTCCAACCTTGAGGTCATTTTGACTGAGGCCTACCTTAGTCAAATCTAGTCCAGGAATATCTAATGTTTAGTTCTCCAAGAATTGAACTTTGATACCTTCTTAGACTTTATCTTAGAAGATGTTAGAACACAACTGTAGAGCTTTCCCATGTGGCCAATCATCACTTCTAGTGGCGAGTGGTACATGGGAAAGACTTATCTCTTATAGAATAACAAGTAGCCTAACACCACTATGAAGATCAAGAACATTAGTATATCCTACTTGGTAGAGGCCATCTCTTAGGCCCTTGATTTGCCTAAAACTAGGACTATGGCAAAGATCTCAACACAAGTGGACCCAAAGGCCAAAAAGGAGTGGATCCAATAGTGCTATGAAGTGGACCACAAGGAGTATAGTGCATGCACAATAACAAAACATGCTTATTTCAAGATCGTAACCTACCACCTCAATCCGATGATGAGGATAAGCAATGTGATAGGTTTTTTTGCCCATGTGTGTGTCACTCTAAGTGAAAAATTCCTCATTAACCTTTGATAGCTGATCTATCTTGAGATAGAGAAGTGGTTCAAGGAAAATGAGCATGGGAGGAAGGCACCTCCCTTCTTGTGCCTCATCATAGAACTATGAAAAAGGGGAGGAATAGCCCATTATTCTAATGATACACTTAGATGTGCTCCTATTGCCTCTTGTGAAGAAATGATGAAAGATAAGGTCCTTATCATAATGAAAGAGGAGAAGCAACCAATACCACCACCCACTCGTGAAACAATGCTAGAGGCTCATGCTGCCATGGACTACATGTAGAAGCTCCATGAGAAACTCTTGTAGCAGTAGCAAGTAGGTTTGAGTGATGATTTGTTTATCTATTAACTAGCCCTTAGTCATTTGAATGAGGTAACTTGTACTATAAGCTAGTTGGAGGACACAATGCTAATGTTCTCTACCCAAAGAATGTAGGTGCCTACACACTTGAATCCTAGTACTCAGGACATAACAGTGTTCATTCCTAGATAGTAGCAATTTTCATAAATATTTGGAAATGCTGCTACCTTCTTGATGCACTTGGAGAAAGGTGATGGGATAATTATTTTGGTGATGCAACACAAAGGGCAGGAAATGATGATCGAGGTGGTGATTGAAAAAGTGTGAATATCCCTTACTGTTCCTGTGGCATCTGTGCTGGATAGTGCTACACTTAGAGATGTGTAGACATCTGCAAGAGTGCTAGTTGAAAGATTTAGCTTAGCCTAGCACAAGGAGTTGCTAGAATAATTGGTGGAAACTCAACAACTAATTCTGGAGGTCTTTGTCCTTTCAGATGATATCACTGCTATCTAGTCAATGTTGTTGAAGGCATAGGGCATGTACCTTATTTCCAATGCCCAACTTGGGCAATAATAGAGAAAAACCATCACTTGGTTGTTGAAGTTGCAGAGTTAAGAGTTTGCCTCTCTGATCTCATTGTACTTAGAGCCAAGCTATAACTAGGGATGAAGCTTTTTAGTAACTTCAGTTCAAACTTCCAAAGGTTGAGTATGTTAAGGAGTCGACAATCTTTGATCAGTCCTTAGTAGGTGCCACTATTTACAACATTTAGAAGGACTTTTTAGAGGTTCACCAGGAGAATGTCATTCTGACCAAGTACAATCATCACCTACATAATGTTGAGTGCTAGAAAGAGTAAATGGGTGAATACATGAGATAACAGTAGGAGTAGCTTGTGAAAGAGACCATGGATCTAAGGAAATTGGTAGCTAAAAATTGTAATCTCTCGATGAAGGAGGTTCATCCCCTTTGCCAAAAATTTGTAATCAAGATCGCCACCTAGAAGAATGAGGCCCTCAATTTGAAAGGGTTAAAAACTAGTACAGGGACCAGGTCAACTTGCAGAAGGAAATTAATGAAAAATACATCCAACTGGTGAAGGCAAAAATGAATGAGGCCTTCTAGTAGCTTCAAAAAGGAGGTGATGTATGGAAACCCATCTTTGATGGACTAAATGAATACAAAAAAGTAGAAATCTACCTTAAGGAGCTGTAGATCAAGAAGATGATAGAATAAATGGAGCTCACCAAGCTCAAATATGCAAGCTTGGTAATTTTTATTGCTAGAAGGCCAAGCTTAGAATTGGAGAAGCAGGTATTTAGCTCATACTTGTTGTACGAGCTTGAGTTCTAGCATTACAAGGAGATCAAGGAAAAGCTAGAAATGAAAAATGCTGAACTCGATGTTCTCATAGGGTGCTTCATTGATTAGAGATCAACTGTTGAGAACCTAGCCCACAACATGAATGACTACTAGGAGCTGCAAAACACTATCAAGGTATTCGATGTGGAACAAAAATAATTTGTAGTTTGGTTTGTCAATGTAAAGGAGTTTTTTTCTACAATGCCCTATTCCTAGGATATTCTTGCATTAGCCCACATTGGTAATGCTATATGGGTCATGTATGATCCTTGGAGTAAGGAGGAGAAGATTAAAGCATTGCTATATGCTTTCCATCTTTCACCAGTAGTTGTTGCGGTAGCTGGACAACCACAACCACAATGTTAACCATAATAGCCATGTGTACTAGAGGCAAGAGAAGGTCCTTCGACATCTCAAGAACTTCTACTACCTTAGACTGTTTGATTTTCTTCCTCGTCTTCATGTTTCCAAAGGAGTTAAATTGTTAGTTTTTTTCATGATGTTCAATATTGTTGTCATGAATACCAATTTTTGTAAATATTGTAAATTCATATCCTTGGGCACTTAGCATTTTTTTAAGTTAGTTTGTATGTTAGGTAGTTAGTTAATAATCCCATACCTTCCCAAAAGTTTGTAAGAAACTTATCTCTCCTTTTGTTCACTTGAGGATGAGTTTTCATTCAGTCGTGAGGGTATGATGAGTCATTGATGCAATCTCGTCGATGCATGATTTGCTACGTCGACACATACACATCGATGCAGTGTCTATTTTCACCTATAAATGTGTGCGCATTTGCCACATTTATAGCATCCAATCTTTAGTTGGTAGCTAAACTCTTGCATTTTTGTCTTCCAAGAGTTTGAATATTTTCTAAGTGCCAACAGTAGAAGTGAAAAGTGTATGGATTTTTATTTAGGCATTGATGTACCTGAGCACCTCGATGTGAACGATACTAAAGATTAGCTTTTTTCATAAACCTTACAACACTTGGACTTAGCTTAAACTTCATGCATTTAATATTCATGCAATTTACTTTAATGCATTTAATTAATTAATTAATATCAATTGATTAGTGCACATAAGTACGATCGCTTCAAGCATATGCTAACACTTGGTAATCCTAGTAGCGCCTAACACATGGTAACCTAGTAGCATTGCAATGTGTTTAGGATTTGTACGAAAAGTGGTAATGGATGCTTATGTTAGGATTATTTAGTTATTAGATTAATTAAACATTTAATTACTTTACTTTTAGCACTTAGACAAATTAATAAAAAATATAAAATGATAAAAATCATATGCTTTAGTTACACTTAACTATACCTTTACACTTCATAAGTGAAACTGAGAAGACAATGATCATGTCCTTTAGATTCACTACCTAGACCTAGTGTACTTAGAGAGCTAAAGTTTATGGAATTCAATTGGATTTCTTAGTGAATGCTAGTGATTTGTATGGTTGGCCATAGGGACTACTTGCTGCTCATCAGATGGTATTGAAAAGCTAGCATCTACCAAAGCTGTAGATTCAAATGGTCTATATGTAGAATTATTAAACTGGACAGGATCTGCTATTCATGGAGAAATTTGGTATAAATTAAATTCAACAATGGAGTAAAGATTAAATCAGCATTAGAAAACTAGTAGAGCTATATTGCTATGTAAAAAGGTAGATAAACATAATTTGAACAATTATGAAATGATAGTTGTGAGTAATGTTTTTGATAGCTTGTTGGACACTCTATTAGAAAAGAGAATTAGTACTTGGGGGCTGAATGTAACCAAGTCAAGACAAGATGTCAAGCAAGTTCCAAACAAAATTACTCTACTATTGATGTCAAGCAAGACACTATATGGAGTTTGCAAAAATGTGTAATAATAAAGTTTTTATTTGTTTTATTAATTTTGCAAACACATATGATTTAGTGATCCATACAAAACTATGGTTTCATTTGCATAAAATTGACCTCCCTTTAGATTTGATTGCAACAACTCAAAGATTGTATGAGGAAGTGAGTATGGAAATTATAGATAGAAATTTAGAGAAAAAATTTTATTTCTCGAGAAAAATTGGAGTTAAGCAATGTTATTGATGAGTGGTGAGGTACCCCTACACTCAACCATACGAAACGAGCGTAGCACGCGTGATCCAATTGAACTCTGTAGACTAAATGCCTACATGCCCCATGGAACACTTGGGGTTAATCATTTGTTGTCTTCCCAGACTTACTTGTGTTTATCACGGTGTATGGTTAAGTAAGTCCGAGGTATATGATTTTTATAGCTTTTAAATGTTTTTCTCCTATGCTATTGAGGTGAAGGGTTGAGAAACTAGCTAACTCTAACTAAGGACTAAGTCTAATTAACTAGCGTCAGCATCCATTCCCACTTACTGTACATACCCTAAACTATGCAACTGTGGCTACCAAACGCTAATCGTTACTGGGATTACCACATGTAACGCACGTGCTCAAAGTGGTCATACTGAGGCACTTAACTAGCCTAAACGTAATGAGCAGCCGATTTCTTGACTAGCCGTACACATTCGTAAATGCTCATAATCAAGTCGTACTCATTTTGCATTCTAGGAGTTGAGGGTGAGAGAAACTAATTGCGATGAGCAGCCGATTCCTTGATTAGTCGTACACATTCATCAATGCTCGTAATCAAGTCGTACTCATGCTGCGTTAATGCAGGTAATAAATAACAGGTAGGAAATAAGATGTAATAAATCCTATTCCATGCACTGCAAGGTTTATCCACAAAGCTCATCTTTATTGCCGTACGCAACTTGTGTTAGGTATAAAGTTGCTCGAATAAAGATCTATTCACTTGGGGACTCCTACTGCGGGTACATGGAAAATATTCTATCTTTGGAGTGATCAATCTACCAGAGTTTCCCTACTTTAAGCCTAGGATGGGAAATAAGGGGAGTGTCGCCTCTTATTTATAGATTTGGCAGCGGACCGTGATATCGCGTACTCGATATTGCAAGGGATGACGCGATATCGCATGGGATGCGATATTGCAGCTCATGCGAATCTCGTCTCATCAGTTATCCATTTTCTCCAACTCTCTTTGGTATCTTTAGTAATGAAATGTAGGACTAGTTATGTAATATGTAAGATAGTCATGTTATCAAAATTGGATTTCAAGAAGTGAATCTTCTTTTATATGTAAATAATGCTACCTTGATTTCCACTACTGTAGAAGGTATGCAAAATATGTTGAAAATTTTAGAAAATTATTATTTTTAATGAGTGAAGGGTACCCCTTATGCCTAAACATATGAATTGCAAGCGTTGATGCATAACCTGATCAAATCTCATGGATGGGACTAGTTTGGCATCTAGATCATTAAGCCTTGATCATAAGATGTTGTCTTCCCACTTGGACTAGTGGTAGCTTTGTCATGTATGGTTTAGTCCAAAGTGAGGCATATGATGGTTGATGTTTTTTCAGCCCTATGCTAATTGCAACAATAATATAGAAATTAATTATTTAACTAATTAACAATAAGAATATAAATCCTAAACTAGTCTAAGGGTGATGAGTGTTCATTCCTAGCTTGTCGTACACATCCTAAACTCACATGTCCACTACTGGGATTACTAAGCGTTATGCTATTGGGTGAACTAAGTAATATGTTCTAGGATTACCAAATGAATACGTGTTTATGCTCAAAACTAGTCATGCTTAATTTGCCAATTCATTAATATGCATGAAAATGTAAATATCAACTAAGTATATGGAATATAAATTGCATGGAATGTAAATCTAATCTAAGTCAAAGTACTGTAATGAATAGGAATCAATCTTGATCTTACTGTTATTCATGTAATGTGTCTAGGTACATTGTCACTTGAATAATATGTCATACAATTGACTCAAATTCACGCTGCACACACTCACTAATTATTCTTTATGACTACGGAATAAAACTATAAGGGTTTGGCTACTCTATTGATAAAAAGGTTTTCAATACACAACAGAAGCACGTGTATTTATAGGCAAAGACATATACCGCATCAACACATACGTGTCAATGCATTCACACATATGTCGATGGGTATGCATTGATAGGAATGCATTGATGTATACCCGTTAATGCAACCAATTGATGTGTTCCTAAAAATGGTGCCAATGATGGGTGATGGGTACCCCTTATGCCCAACCATACAAATTACAAGTGTTCACGTGCAACTCGATTGAATTCTATGGATGGGACTTGTTTGACATTTAGATCATTAAGCCTTTATCATAGGACCTTGTCTTTCCACTTAGACTAGTGGTAGCCTTGTCATGTATGATTTTATCCAAAGTAAGGCATATGATAGTTGATATTATTTTGGCCTTATGCTAATCCCAATGATAATAGAGAAATTAAGTATTTAACTAATTAACAACATGAATATAAATCCTAAACTAACCTAAGGGTAATGAGTATCCATTTCTAGCTTGCTGAACACTTCTTAAGCTCACGTATCTACTACTAGGATTACCAAGCATTATGCTACTGGGCAAACCAAGCAATACGTTGCTGGGATTACTAAGCGAATACATTTTTACACTCAAAATTAGTTGCGCTCATTTCTTCAATTCATTAATATGCATGGAAACATAAATATTTACTAAGTATATGAAATATAAATTGCATGGAAAGTAAATCTAATCTAATTCAAAGTGCTGTAATGAATAGGAATCAATCTTGATCTTATTGTTGTTCATGGAATGTGTCTAGGTATATTGCCACTTAAATAAGACACTGTACAACTGACTCAAACTCACACTATGGGCATTCATTGACTATTCTCTAAGACTATGAAATAAAACTACAAGGGTTTGACTACTCTATTGACAAGAAGCTTTTTAATATATGGTGGGAGCACATGTATTTATAGGTGAAAACACACATTGCGTCAACACATACACATCAATGCATACGTTGATGGGAATGCATCGATGAGGCTGCATCAACAAGAATGCATCAATGTATACCCATTGACATAACCAACTAATGCTTCATCATACCCCCACGACTAAGTAAAAACTTGTCCTCAAGGTAATAGGATTGGACTGAGCTTTATTTACAAAAAATTGGGAATGATGGGATTATTAACTGATGCTAATTACTGACTAACTTTGAGTGTTGCATTACAAAATTTTATTTTAGTGGATGTATTACAAAATGATAAAAGGCCTAGACAAACATTAAAGTTTACAAAATTTGGTCTCTAAAAATTTGCTAAAGATGATTCTTCTTGTTGCTAGTAGTGGTGGCAAACTTTTAACTTCAAGTGTTATGTTGATGCTTCTCTTTTTATGCAGAGCATTAGTGATTGATGGAATGAAATTTCTTCTCATAATCCCATGGATCTAGTAATTATGTGATGTTTGAGCCTTTCTTATATGTGCTACTACTTGTCCATGGGCATATCCTCCATTGCCCCTCTCTTGGCTTTGTTTTCATGCCTGGCAAAAGACCTTCTTCCTTAGGTGTTTTTTTGAGCATCACCTGTAATTACCAAAGGATCAACATTAGTTTTGGTATATTTTCCTTTATAATTAATCCTTTTCAGATCCCTTAGTTTGTGTAGCTTAAAAAATCTTAGCATTAAAGCACAAGGTGATGACAATGTACTATTCTTAAGGTGATGAGGGAACTAAAATTATCAAGCTATTCACATTATTTTGATCAATTACTATTAGTTACCATAATGTTCAAAAATAGGATGTTAGAAAAATCTCAAAAATTTCAAAGTCAACATCCCTAGTCCCCATGACTAATGAGTATAACTCTGGAAGCACCAAGTTTTCAAATAATTAAAACCAAAGGTCTAATTTAGAAGATGGCTAAGAAATTTTGAATTTGAAGGATATGGTAGTAAAAAAGTAAGAAAAATTAATGAAAATTGATGAGAAGTAGTCCCAAAATTATGCACAAATTTAGAGAAATCGTCATTGATGTTCTGGAAGATGTGAAGGTTAGTTCAAAGCCATGATTAACAAAAGTTATGCAAGTGGATCCCCCCCAAAGTAGGCTTTTATCATAATGCCCTTACATAACCACTTTTATAGATGTATATCGACACCTTAGAAGTTAAATGTAGACCATGTCTTTTTTCCAAAAAACACACAACTGCCTTGGTTGGGATGTTGCACTATACTACACAAAACCAAAAAGCTTTTAATCATATGCAACCATGAGGTGAATGAATGGGATGAGAAGGGACTGTAGAGATTGGGATGTAAGATACTTTACCATGTTTGCAATAGGTTCTTGTGTCAAATGTGATTAAAATGATCAGCATACATATCCGTCCAAGTTCAATCCAAGTCCATACCATTAATAGTAATTTCGCATTGATATATCCTTTCCTACCAATCATCATAAGTGTACAACCATCATAAAGAATAATCATCACCCCAAAAAGAGAAGAAAAGAAAAGAAGGAAGGAAGAGCCTTAGTTAGAGGGGAGCCTTTAGGCATGGGTAACATGTCTTTCCAACCTGATAACTAGTGCTTGTAGCCCATTATTATGTCTAAGGGGTGTGCTTTGAATTTCCATTATTGATTTTTTGAATTATATATATATATTTTGAAATGGAAACCACACCATGCAAAGACATAACTTCCTATTTATTGGTTGATAGAGGAGTGAGGATACATTCTACACACAATGATAAACCACATGAAGAAAGTCAAGAAGAGAACCCAACAAGTCCCCTTGAGGTTACATCCATTTCCATTTCCACTTGGTCATTTCCTTTTCTTCAAGGTACAATAATCATGAATTAATTTTAGGCTCATGAAATAAGAACCAAATTATTTTCACGATAAAGACCTTTTTATTTTGAGAACTAGAGGAATGGATGAGTTGGTCTAACTACTCTTCACAATTACTTACCTAATCATCTTGATAGCATAACATAAGAACCCAACACATAGTGTTGACTTTTGCATCATGATTGGCAATATTATTAACAAAAACACAAAAGATATTCATAAAACATAAAGAAAATGACTCAAGAAAAGAGAAAATTATAAATAAAAGAAAAATATTAAGAAATGAAAAACATATGAAGAATTAGAAAATAGCAAAAGAAATAGAAAAATGATAAAAAATTATAAAACAAAAAAGTGAAAAGCACTTATTAGTTCTTAATTTAGGATGGGACATCTCCTCCATGACTAAGAGTAAAGGTAAGATAAGAGATAATAAGTGGGTTGGTTGGTCCCATGCATCTTTTAAATGGTTTTGTACTCTTATTTTGAAACCACTAGGTGTCTTTTGGTTTAGTGGCTACTATGTAGGCCTGTTGTTATCCACAAATTTGTTTCATAACTTTGTTGTGGATTAATATAGGGGATGTGTTAATATTTTGAACTTCCAGCCCACAATTGCACCATTTATTATTATTAGTGATGCATGGATTCTTCTATCTTTCCATAGGGATAGGTTCATCTTTTATATCTTGTGTTGAAGTGGTGATGGTTTTTGGTTTTCATGTATGATTAGGAGACATTGCTCCTACAAGGAAGGGTGTTGCACCAAATTGGTCTTGTGCTAGTTTTGATGTGCCAGTAGGTCTACAAGTTTTGTGTTTGCACATGGAAACTATCCTAAAGAAATGATGTTTTTGAGACTTTTGTTAAGATCTAATAACATTATCATTTATGTGTATGGTCATAACATAAGTGGCCTTCTTATGTTGAGTTCATGGTATCAATCCTTCCTATGTTGTTAGTAGTGATAGGTGGTGGAGAAAAGTATGAGAATAGTAAGGATATGATGAAGGATGAGAGATGTGAGATGGTGATCCCACAAAAGATGTTGTGGCTTGATGATAGTTTGGAGAGAGGTAGAAGTGATTTGAGGTAGAGGAAGTACAACCAGTTGGGAAAATAGGTTGTTGAACATAATATTTGTACAAGTCCAGCTAGTAGTAAGGGTAGTGCTGGTTTGATGATGGCCTCCGCAACAATTGTGGGTTTCTCCACTATGGTTGATAGTAGTATTAAGGATGGTAAGAAGTCCCATTAGGATAGTATGGTTGGTTGTAGGATTGTTTATAATTACCTTGTGAGTAAGTTAATTTCCTAGGCATTTGCTTTTGTATGAACTTAGGACTCAAAGCTAAAGCCCAAGAGTCATGTAGATGTAACATGACTAGGCAATAGCCCTTTGGATGGTCATGTTGGCAGATTTCATAGCGATCATCCTCTTTTGTGGTTGAGTCTATAGCCTCTTCTCCTACAGCTATTTTCCCTTTTTATTGATACGTGTTCCNCAAAGCAAGGATAGATAAGATGTGGGAGTTGATGAATGATAAAGTCATGGCCTAGGTGAAAACCATAAAGAACAGGGTAACACAAAAATAATCAAGTGATCAAAACAAGAAGAGGAAAAACAACCAAGAAACACGTAGGAACACGTATCAATAAAAAGGGAAAATAGCTGTAGGAGAAGAGGCTATAGACTCAACCACAAAAGAGGATGATCGCTANCCACATTCTAAACACACACATTATAGTGCCATTGGGTTAGCAAGTGTTAAGTGTTATTGGGATTATCGAGCATTAAATGTATGCTCAAAGTGGTTGTACTTATGTTCGCTATTTATTTGATATTAATTAATTACTTAAAAATATTAAAGTAAAGTGCATGAATATTAAATGCATAAGAAGACAATTAATCTATTTCAAGTGCTACAAGGTTTGATAAAAAAAGCTCATCTTTATTGTTGTTCACATTGAGGTGCTGAGGTACATCAATGCTCAAATAAAGATTTGTACACTTCTTTGAGTCCTACTATGAGCACTCAAAAAATATTCTAACTTTCAAAAAAAAAAAAAAAAAAACTACAAGAGCTTTGCTACAACTAAGGAAAGATTTCCATAAATGCGATAGGTAGATGCACATTTATATGTGAAAATAGGGGCCCACATTGACGGGTACACGTCCCATGTCAATAGGATCACATTAATGTGGCAAACCACACCACATCAACGGGATCCCATCAATAGGGTTGCATCAATGGCATCTCGTTGACATGACCCAATAACATGACTCATCACACCTTATTGAGAGTTTCCTTTTTTTCCTCATCAAAGATATGAACCCTCTTCTTTTGAAGAATTGGATCCCAATTATATTCTTTAACATTCACTTGTTCACATAGCTCTCCTTCTTCTTTTGCCACCTGTTCAACTAGCCTTTGGATATGATGGGCTTTCAGTTTGGATAATTGACCTTGGGCATAAATCCCAAGTGTCTCCCTCATTTGATTACGAAGCCCATCTGTGATGTGGAAAAGTTGCTCTTTTTGGGAAAAACTATGGCCTAGACATCTATATAATAGAGAATAGTAGTTATCCAAGGTCAGATCTAAGGATTCATGTTTTTCTAGCTTCCATCCTTGGATTTGTTTTCTCAAGTTGGACACTCTTGCATTGGTTTGATATTTTTTGTTGAAGAGCTCCAACATTATGGATCATCAATGGATTGAATCTAGTTCCAATGATTTATACCAACTTTCAACTTCGTCTATGAGTGTCCTAGGGAAGAGCTTAAGCTTTTTCTACTTATGTTTGATATTTTGCAAAGTACAGACATCATGTAAGGCTTGTAAATGATGTTGTGGATAACAATTATAGCCTCTCTTAAATTTAGGAATGTTATTTATATCAAGCCATTTGATGTGGTTGTCCCTTTGATGCCTTTGGGATATTTGAACTACCTTCCTAATCTATGTCATGCCCCTAGTAGCCAACAAGGGTTCATTTGCATCAAACATGTCATGGTGATAATCTCTATTTCTATTAGTCTAATTGTAACTATCTTGCTTATGCTCACTTTGATGTTCTTCATCTTGTCTTATGTTCTATTTCTATCTCCATCTTGATCCCTTAGTGGAGCTCTGTCTCTATACTTATGTTCATCTTTGTTAGAACTAGATGTTGAAGAGGAAGAGGAGGAGGAAGATGGGGAACTGGGAGAATCCCCATGGCTACTATATCTCCCCCCATGATCCCTTGATTTATCTCTTCTAGGTTTGGAGGAGGTCCTAGGCCTTAAGGCCCTTCTTGTTCTAAGAATTACTCCTTCTCCTCTAGGATTGTTTGCATTAGTTGAATGTAGTCTTTGAGTGTAGTAAGGGTCTAAATGAGCATAGGAAACCCTTGCTTGTGGTTGTTCACTCTAGTTTTCCTTAGTATAGATCCTATCATTTCTCCTACTAGTGCTTTCATCATATGATGCATTATTGGCCCTATGTGAAGAAGACATGATTTTGTTTGATAATGTGTGTGACTTAAAATATTAATGTTTTCTAAAAGATAGATCGTTAATACGTTTACAACAATCATGTATAATATAACTAATCTAGATAACTAGCACCATCCCTGACAATAGCGCTAATGATAAGTGGCGAGTACCACCTACGCCCAACCATATGAATTACGAGTGTTCATGTGCAACTTGATCAAATTCTATGGATGGGACTAGTTTGGCATCTGGATTGTTAAACCTTGATCATAAGATGATGTCTTCCTACTTGGACTAGTGGTAGCTTTGTTACATATGCTTTAGTCTAAAGTGAGGTATATGATAGTTGATGTTGTTTTGGCCTTATGCTAATCCCAATGATAATAGAGAAACTAATTATTTAACTAATTAACAACAAGAATATAAATCCTAAACTTGGCTAAGGGTGATGAGTTCTATTCCTAGATTACTGTACATATCCTGAACTCACGTATCCACTACTGGGATTATCAAGCGTTATGCTACTGGGCAAACCAAGTAATACGTTATTGGGATTATCAAGCGAATATGTGTTTACGCTCGAAATTGGTCATGCTCATTCCACCAATTCATTAATATGCATGGAAATGTAAATATTAATCAAGTATATGGAATATAAATTGCATGGAAAGTAAATTTAATCTAAGTCAAAGTACTGCAATGAGTAGGAATCAATCTCGATCTTATTGCCATTCATGAAATGTGTCTAGGTACATTGCCACTCAAAAAGGATGTTGTACAATTGACTCTAATCCACATTGTGGGTACTCACTGACTTCTCTAAGGCTATGGAATAAAATTGCAAGGGTTCAGCTACTCTATTGACAAAAAGATTTTCAATACATAGTGGGAGCACAAGCATTTATAAGCTAAAACACACATTGCGTTGATGCATATGCATCTATGCATTAACACATATGTCAATGGAAACACGTCAATGAGGTTGCATTGATGAGAACGCGTCAACATAAACCCTTTGACATAGCCAACTGATGCTTCATTAGTCGTTAATTTGGTCTTCAAGTGAATGTAGAGAAAACGAAATTGATGATCTAGGATACAAGAAATAACTTTTATAACTTCCATTATAGAGGTACCAATGTGTAAATAGTAGACTCTTTTAAATATTGGGGTCTTATTTATATAAACAATTACATGTGGGGAAAGTGCATTAAAGAAAAAATAGCAAGAGGTTTCAAGGCTTAGTATGATTTCAAAAACAAGCGCAAGGATTTAGGCCTTTGGGCTTGAAAGGTTAGAAAACAAAATTTTCAGACTATCATCTATCTCTTCATATTGTATGGATGTGTTGTTTGGAAACCTAGAGTCAAGGCTAAACTTTGGAAAGATATTGAAAGAGTGCAAAAAATATTTTCTTCTTAATAAGTTAAAGGTGAAGATGCAAACACCTTACTCAATGTTATTATGTGAATGTGATTTATTACATTTAGAAGTAGAGGCCTTGTGCCAATTTATTACATACACTCATAACTTACATATCTCAAGGCAAGACAAATTCTCTAAAGTTGTTCTTGAGGATTTGCGAGACCCTCATTAGTAGTTTTTTGAGGATGTAATAATTGAGAAAAAGGAATATCTCTTGGGAGGACATGCAACAAAATCCTAAGCATATTCACCAAATAGTCAAACAAAAGGTTTTAACACAGATGTGGAGTAATGTAGAAGGCAAGAGGCAATTTTATTTACACCACATTAGATCTAATAAACTAGGTGTAAAAGCTCACTATCTCTCATTTGCTATTCTCATCAAGAATTGGAATGCTATGAGCAAGCATTGCTTAAGTTCTCATGATCTTAGAATTGAAAGTGGAAGATGGATTCAACTCTACCAAGAAAAACGCATTTGTAAGTTGTGCAGGTTAGAAGCCCTTGAAGAAGAGTTACACGTATTTCTTTCTCGTGTTGTGACTACCCATTTGAGAAAGCATTATAATGTTATAGCAAAAAACATGTATGATTTGTTTTTGCTGCCCCCATTGGTGCTTAGTCAATTTATAGAGTCTATCTCTATTTTGTATGAAAGTGTAATATTTGTCCAATAGATCCTCTGTATCTTCTAACATAATAAATGTTCAATTTCATTGTAAAACCTGGCATTCATAATATCTCCTTATTTCGAAAGGCTTTAACATCACATGTACAACATAACCTGTAAAGAACTTTCATATTGTAAAGAGAAGATTAGATGACGTTGATGTACATTATAGATACATGCAAAGAATAGTGCTAACTGATTAGGCGATACTGATACTTAGTATTGTGGATCCCATTTATTTAGATACAGACTGTTATAATAATTAAAGCATGCTATATACATAAACAAAAAATTACTGTCCATGCTCAATAAACAATTCATGGGGTTGAAAGGACAGCCGTGTAACACGCCTGTTCCCGAGGGAATCAGATAATTAAGTATCTGATCCACAGAAGACTTCGTGCTGATCCACAGATCTGTCGTATACTGACAAATTATAACTGAAAAATATCCTGTAATGTGTGATGCAGAAGCAAGGATCAGGAAAAGAAATCGTGACCAACTGGTAATCCACCAATTCATATGTCGGCTTTTTTTGCACTGGTGCTTGGATAAATACTGCGCATGAAAATTCAAAAGTCGACTTTGAAACTTCATAGATTTTTGGTGGAGACCCCTGCAACTCAAAAGATGCTTCAAATCCCAAGGAATTAAAGTGTGCCATACAGGTTATTCAGTGGCAACACGGTGGACATTGCTGCAGTGACTGAATAGGTTTTGTCTACTCCTACGCCATCCGGCTCCCATGACACTTTTCGTGCCTGCTGGAACTCAAGCATTGGTTTCCATTCTAGACCTGCACCATGACCCAGAATTATGGGGAGAAGATGCAAATGACTTCAATCCAGCCAGATTTAGCGAGGGGATTGCCAATGCAGTGAAGCATCCAGGGGCCTTTATGCCGTTCGGTTTTGGTCCAAGGATATGCATAGGCTTAAACTTTGCTCGAATAGAAGCAAAAGTGGTTGTGTCCATGATTTTACAGAGGTTTTTGGTAACCCTTTCTGCATCTTATATTCATGCACTAGCATTGTTTTTTACCCTGCAACCTCAGCAAGGGGCACAAGTGATTCTGACGAGGATCTAAGAAGTGATAATCTTATCTGCAGCTTGTTTCATTTTATTTTTAACAATATCACTGTAGCCTCATCTTTCTCTCTCTCTTAACCGTTTGTGGTAAGAAAAGCTGGGCTGGCAAGACAATATATTAAACCTCAATATGGGAAGATGTAAACTTCTCTTTCGTACTGCACACAGATTTTATTAGTTATTGTAATGTGTTGAGGTTGGAATCCTACACGATTTCACTACAGTTAAAAATATTCAAAGTGGTTTCTTCTTCTGCGCAATGAGGTAACCCACTTGAGCAACGCCTCATTGGCTCAATTAAACATATTTTTTGCATTTTGCGGCTATTAAATACTCAACACAATGTGGCCTCGGCCATAGCACAGAAGACACAAATGGTGGCGTATAAATTCCATCGTCCCGGTTAAATACAAATTTATTCAGAAAATATTTCATTCTATAGTTACCAGTTGGTTGTATACGATTTCCTTTGTTAATCATTCGTTGACGGGCAGTTTTTCATGGAACAGGTAATGATAGTCTCTCTGAAATGTCAAGAGACACAGTGCTATTGAGATGGCTCCCATACAAATGGTTAGAGAAGTAAATTTGTATGTTAGAAATGAATTCCCTCGTATAATAGCCAACACATACAAAGCTAGCCAGTATGTTGTTTCCATGGCTAGTTCTATGGTACCGCTTGTTAATTTGAAGGTGTTACCAATAAAATCATTATTGAATTGGTAAGCTTGTTTTGTTTGTAAGATGTTAATTTGAGGTGTGCTTCGTATCATTATCATATTATTATTAAAAGGTACAATGTTTATCTCATTAAAGCAAGGGCTTAGAAGTTGTATTTCTTATCCTTAAATTCCAACATTCTTTAACAAACTAACAAATTACCCTATAGTTACAAATATATTAATAAACTAATAAATCACCTACAAACTACTACATCCTTAATTACATTCTTGAAATTGGAGATTTTTTAAATTACTTATCTTAGTGTCTTATTAGGGCAAACCTATGACTTGTCAAATGTAAGCCACATAATCCTTAACCAACAAATGATAGGCCTTGATTTTGATTGTAGGGCTAAAGTTTGAAACTAAAATTGAGGCTTTGTTATATCCAAAGACTCAAAGGATCTATTGAGTAGACATTACATTTGTATTATGAAAGATAAATATTGATTCAATAGTGTAGCATACTAACAATAGATGTAAGAAGAAAAGATCATATAGACCTTTCACTAAAATATTATATTTTCATTTCAAATGTTTAGTTTTTGGGCAATTAAAAAAAAGTGTTATTCTCAAAATCTCTTGAACCACATAGCCTACATGTGTGTTCTTTTCTAGGAATTTGCATCCATATTGCGCTTTCTATTCTAAGATTATGTGAACTCAAATGAAGCTTGCCAATGAAAATGCACCTCTTATGCATTCCAAATAAATTTTTTTACCTTCTACATTTGACTATAACTTTGTTAGAACCTACTACCAAATGAACTTACAAATGTGCTTTGAATTGCTTTATGTCTCCTCCAAAGAGATATTTTATGTCTTCAACCATTATATCCTTTGGAAATACCATCCTTGCAAGATGTTAATGTAAAGTGAGAGGATGCACTAAAGAGATGATACAAGATATTATGTTATCTCTAATACTAAGTTATTGAGAATATTTATAATAAATGGAGGGAAAATTTCCTTAAACACATTTCATGTAATTGAAGCTTGCATAGTTTGAAGGGTCATTAATAAAAAACTTACTTATAAGACTCTTGATTTGGAAGCTCAAAGTTATGGGTTCAAATTCGACAGGCAATGCTAAGTTATAAAGTTTTAATTGAATACATATATTTGGGTAAATATTGTTTAAAAAAAATAGTAGGGGTTGATTCTCATAGGAAGAGATAGACGTTTGAAGGTGTTCAAATGAAGATCCTCAACTTCTATATTGGTTTTCAAGAAACTAAAATTTTTCCTCTTCTAAAGATTTATGCATTACCTTTTCAAATAATAACTCATGGTAGAACTATATCTCTCAAAGGATCTCAGCATAAGATGGAGAAAGGGCACAAGTGAGTTTGATAGGGATCTAAGAAGGAATCTTTTATTTGCAATTTGTCTTCATTTTATTACTATGAATAATCACCATACCCTTAGCTTTCTTAGCTCTCCTAAACATTAGTGGTAGGGAAAAGCTAGGCTAGATGTTGAAGATATTGAAAGTGAAGCTTTATTACATTTTAGAATTCACAGGATCTATTAAAATGATTATATTTTCATAAAAAGTAAAAACAGACTCTCCTAAATGACCAAGCACTAATAGAGTAACAAAAACAAATCATATAAGTTTATTTAGTGTAACATTATAAGATTATCTCAAACAAAAGATTGTCTCAAACAAGTAATTACAGTACTAAAAAAATTCAATTTAATTATTTATAAATCTTCCTCTTGCATGTGTAAGAAAGCAACTCATTGATAATGTCTTGAAAGCTTGAAATATAATTAAAAATTATAAAATAAAATAAAATTTAATAAGCCAAACTAAGTGAGTGCATGCATAAACAACGTTCTCTTTTCTATCCTGTCAAAATAATTTCATCAATATTTCATGTTCAGCCTTTAGGAATTCAAACCCATCTACATTGTTTCTCCAATTTCTAATCCTTTTCTTGCACTTTGTCATTACCATTGCATTGGTTTGATCCTATTTTTGTAACTATGGTTGTTTTTCGTAGCTAATAGGAACCAAGATGGAGCTCAAATTTTGTGCATGACAAAATTTTGAAAGAAATGTAGAACTTTCTATTTTATAGGGTATATAACTACTGCGGAACCCCAAACCTAGTTTATAGGAAGGAAGGTTACCCAAATATAGAACATTGTAATTTTTCATATTTAAATCCACATTCTCTTAATGTTTTCTCATATCTATGAACCAAGGCAACCATAGGTAATGCTACAACTGATTAATGTTATTATGTTCTCCCTACTTAAAGAATTTAAGAAACAGAAAAATGGATAATTTTTTGTTGTATGTTTTTGCAAGACTAATTTTGAATATGTCAAGGCTCTTTTCGGTAGTTCCTCATACTAGGACAGAGACATGCAAGGCAACAATACTTGAAAATGAGTTAGTTACTGCAGGTTCTCACCCATTTGATAGTGACAAAGGCTATAAAATAGATGAGATTTTTCTAAATAGGAAAAGCACTATTCACACAAATATTCTCTTCATTATACATATATTGTAAATTGATTTTTCTTCAATTCTTTATCTTTTGTGAGTTGAGTATTGTAACTATTAAGAGCTTCAAAGCAAGAAATTTGTAATTTTGAGTACATTCTCTACTTGATCTTTCTTTTCTCTCTTTGTAAGCCTTTGGGGGTTGATGTGCTTCTTGTAGGAAGGCATCTCTTGAGCTTGTTGGGACCTTGCAAGGTTGGGTGTATTTCTTGAGAGAAAATAGCTTATGTAGAGCTCCAATTATGTAAAGGTTGTGGGATCCTTGAAACCACATTTTGAGTTTGTTGGGACCTTATAGGAATGGGTGTGTTTCTGTGTAAAAACATCCATTGTGTAGCTCAAACTTTTTAAAGGTTGTGGTGTCCTTGAAACCATATTTTTTAAGGGACAAAGTCCAAAGATGTGCAAGGATTCTACCCTCCAAGTATGGATGTACCCAAGTTGGGGNGTGTAGAGCTCCAATTATGTAAAGGTTGTGGGATCCTTGAAACCACATTTTGAGTTTGTTGGGACCTTACAGGAATGGGTGTGTTTCTGTGTAAAAACATCCATTGTGTAGCTCAAACTTTGTAAAGGTTGTGGTGTCCTTGAAACCATATTTTTTAAGGGACAAAGTCCAAAGGTGTTCAAGGATTCTACCCTCCAAGTATGGATGTACCCAAGTTGGGGAACCACATACATCTATGTGTACAAACCCCCTTCTAAGTTCTTGATCTTGAAGTGGTATCAGAACCAAGTACTCCCGATTTTAAGCATAACAACTCAAGAGTGAAAGATGGAAGGAACATGATACACTAAGCCACCAATATTCAATGGGATCAACTTCGCATACTAGAAGGCTCAAATATAAGGATTATTTGAATTCATGGAGCTTGAAGTTTGGAAATCCATCCTAGAGGGATACACACCATTAATTTATAGCACTACAAGTGCTACAAAGTTGATAAATCACTCGATGGGCTGTGTCAATGGGCATGCATCAATGCATCCCCATTAACATAGCCTTGTCGATGCATGGGTAGATGTGTCAACATAGTATCTATCTTTGCCTATATAAATGCACATACCCACTGCATTTATGGTAGCATTAAGTTGATAGAGTAGCCAAGTTCTTGTAGTTTTCTTCCATCAGAGTTAGAATATTTTCTTAGTGTCATAGTAGGACTTCAAAGATTGTATGGATCCTTATTCAAACATAAATGTGCTTGAATACTTTAATGTGTTGGTATTAAAGATAAGATTCTTGGAACTCCTTGTAGTACTAAGAATAGTTTAATGCTTTGATTCATGCACTTTATTGTTATGCATTTTATGTTCATGTTGTTTGTTAATTAATATGCTTAATAATCATACATAAATACAACCACCTTGAACATTCTACTAATGCTTGGTAATCCCAATGATGTTATCACTTGGTTCACCTAGTAGCCTAACACTTAGTAATCTAGTAGCATTCCTAACAAGTTCAAGATGTGCATGGAAGGTGGGCCTAAATGCTTATGTTAGGATAGTTAGAGTACGGCACTAGATAGTTAAATAGTTCGTGGTGAATTAATCCTCTCTTTATTTTATGCTTAGACTAAATAAAATAAAATATAAAATCAATAAAAATCATGTACCTTTGCTTACACTTAACCATACACTTGCACTTCCACAAGTGAAGCCAAAACGATCATGACTTTAAGTCACTACCTTTCTTGTTATGTATTTAGGATTTAAAGTCCACAGAATTCAACTGGATCACTAGTGCAATGCTTGTGATTTGTATGGTTGAACGTAGGGATTTCTCATTGCTCATCATTGGCACCATTGCTAGTGACTTTAGTTAGCTAAGTGTGCTACATAAAAAGATCATGAAATTATCTAAGGAAATTTTAAAAGAACACTAAAACCATTTAAAAACATAATATTACTAAACGCACACTCAAAGGTAAGAAGGCCAAAAGACACAAGTGCCCTAACAATTCAAAGTTGTCTATATCCATCTAGATGCTTACATGCCAGATTTCACCTTCATCCTACATTAGGATGAGTAGCTGCAATGGAGGGACATAGAGGACAACATTGTGTTGCCTCTTGATTGATCTGTTCCTACAATGTTATTAAACAATGTCATCAAGTTGGGCATTGCTAGACTTAACACGAAGTATGAAGCTTAAGACCATGTCTATCGGGATTATCATCCCATAGATGATCAACGAAAAAAAGATCGGTAGATGGAGGCTCGATATGAAGCTTCAAAAGGCAAAAGGTTTCATAACCACTTATTCCTACAAACCCATAAAGAAGGTGATGAATTCTCTTTGAGCACCTCCCAATACATAGATTCTCCCCTTATCTTTAATGAGGAGACTCTTAACCAACAGGTGCAGTCAACTATGGACAACCTTGATGAAAAGAAGAATAGGTCTCAAGATCAGGATGTTAAAAGATGATATCCATAGCCATTCATCTAGGGGTAGAAACAATGATAGGTACTAGGTGAAAGATACACATTGTGATTGGGGTAGGGACCAAAAAAGAGGAGGCGGTAGGCATTGTTTAGGTGCTAATTCTCCTCCCTCTTCACCTTCATCATATCATCCTCATCATCTTTCTACTCCAACTTTGACATGAGAAGTAGAGGTCGGGACCATTGTAGAAACAACAAAGATTAGGATGAAAATGAATAGCAGGATAGGGATGATTGTAGATCTTGTTGGAACAACAAGAACCAGAGGCATGGGCAGTAATGTGGGGAATAACATCATAGAGAACAAAGGCATAGTAGGGCTCATCATAGGCATCATAGCCGTGATAGGGGTCACAAAAATCATCATGACTATGATGAGTCCCTACTAGCTACTAGAAACATGCTGAATATTTCAGAGGCTATTAGAATTCCCATCAGGAACTTGAAGGATAGCTATGTAAGTTTGAAGGCTAATATGATTTAGATCCATAGAATCATTTGCAAACCTTCCATGATGCCTTTGCCTTGCAGAATGTAGAAAATAAATGACAAAAGCTGAAATTGTTCCCAAGGATACTCATTGATGAGTTATAGGTACCCCTATGCCCAACCATATAAATGATAAGTGTTCATGCACAATTTGGTCAAATTCTATGGATGGGACTAGTTGTGCATCTAGATTGTTAAGCATTGATTATAGGATGTTGTCTTCCCATTTGGATTAGTGGTAGCTTTGCCATGTATGGTTTAGTTCAAAGTAAGGCATATGATCATTGATGTTGTTAGTCCTTGATTACTCATAGAAATAAACATAATTGAGAATGAAATTTAATCCTAAGTCTAAGTATTGATGGTAATGTAAATCTACTTTAGCCTAGACCGATGAGCATCAATTCTTATCTTACTATACATGTCTTGGGCTCATGTAATCATTACTAGGTTACCAAGCATTATGCTACTGGGTAAACCAAACTATAACACTACTGGGATTACCAAGAAATTACACTTAAATACTTGAAATAACCATACTCATTTCGCTTTACTAATGAAAAAGTAAAGTAAAATACTTGGAAATGTAAATGTTTAAATTAAGAAAATAGTAAAACTATGCTAAGTAAAATAATAAAACTAAGTGCATTTTACAATGATGAAAAATAATCTTAATCTTTAGTTTTTGGGTATGAATTGTGCCCAAGTACACTTCACTTGAATAAAGATTCTGTACAATGGCTCAACACCACATTATGGGCATTTACTCTATCACTAAAATTATGAAATGAAACTGCAAGAATCTACCTAAGAATGGAATGAAAGTTATGTGGATCTGTGCATCCAAGTGTTGTATTTATAAGTTGCATACATCCCATGATATCATATCTATGATGATGTAGCATGTGCTACAATATCGAATAAATGACATTGTAGATACAATATCGTATCTACGATGACGAATAAACAACATTGTAGATACGATATTGTTGGTGGAAAAAATTGACTTTATCAAATAGATGTGACATCACATCTACAACATCTTAGAAGCAACATAGCATCTACAATGTAGTAGCCAATTGAGATGCACTGACAGGGATGCTACAATGAAGATGCAATGTAGCATCTACAATATCTTAGCCAATTGATGATTCATCATACTTCCATGACTAACTAAAAACCCATACTTAAGAAGTTAATAGGATAGGATTGAACTTTCTTTACAAAATTGGAAAGGTACAAGATTATTGATTGACTCTAACTACTGACTAACTCTGAATGTCACAGTGGTGTGTACAAAAATGACATAGTTATATGATAAAAAAAAATAAAATTTGAAGTGGCTTGATGTAGTTTTTATTTCAAGTAGTGGTGGTTCTTCCATTGGCTTCTTTCCGTTGTCATTAGGCTTTTGGAAAGTTTCTCCTCTTCTATCCTTATCTTATTTTTCTATATGTCCTCTCTATTGAGTATGGCATAGAGACTCCTTCGATTTTAACTATTGCATTGGCCTCTTTATTTCCCTAGAGTTGGTATGTTCTCCTAAGTTCCATTCACTGCTGTTGGTTAGTGTGGGCCATAACGGAGATGCTTGGAGTTGCATCTTTATAGCTTCCAGGTTGTGAAGGCCCTCATTTTGGTGGTCTCTTTAGGATCATCTACAATAAAAAAGGGTACTAAATTATTAGAATGTTCACACCAATTCTTAATAGCTCTTTATCTTACTCATACCCTTGGTTAGATCAAGTTCTTATCATATTATGATTATAGAGTTAGAAAAAATTACAAAAAATGAGCCCCTTAAGTATTATATCTTTTAGTTACTTATGACCTTCTATCATTTTCTTTGCTTATTATGGTCTAAAATAGTTGATATGGTCTATTAGGAGTATTATCTAAATCTTTTTGGCCTTAATTTGATTGATTAACTTTATGATTCTTATTATCTCTTTGTACTTACCCTTTATAGTATCTTCTAGACGTTATGAATTTTTGGCTCAAAATTTCAAATTTCTCTTATATCGTGTAATGCACCCCCCACAACTAAGTTGAGTACTTTGGGATTAATAGGATTTAAGAATTTTGGAAATTGGAGCTACAAGGGAAAAGTTATGACCTTTGTAAGCTAGTGTGTAAGAGCTCCAAGAAAAAAACTACAAAAAAATTCTCTTGCTACAAAATGAAGATGTGAAAAATTTCACTAACTCTTATGCATATTTATATTGTTCTTATTTATGCGACATTGTAGATACGACATTGTAGCTATGGTGTCATCATTAAAAATTTCAAAATTTTTAGGGGAAAAATGAGTCAATTGGAATGTTTGGAAGATGTAAAGCTTGTCTAAAGTATCATAGGTCATGAATGATGCATAGTTTTTGAAAATTTGGCATTTAAAGTTCATAAAGAAGGAATTTTTGGAAACTAAAGTTTATGAAGGGTATAGAAGATGGATGAAGGATTATAAGTATATGGACAGGTTTTTGAAATTAAGGGAGGTATATTAGATGTTTTGGAAGACACAAGAAGATGTGGAATTGCTTGGTAAGTATGAAATACATGCATTATACAAGTGGCTCCTCCCCAAAGAAGGCTTTAGCCCTTAATGCCCTTGTATAACCATGCCTAAAAGTGTCCTTAGGCACTCAAGGAGTTGATTGTAAAGCATACTTGTCATGCAAAGCACACATGTTAGTATCACTAGGTTGAAAAAATAACATTATATTATTTAAAATCACAACTTATGATTAAATATACAGTGAGGTGAGATGGACTATAGAAGGGATTACTGAACTTGGGATGTGAGGTGTCTTACCATAGGCATAATGAATTCTTGTGTGTAGTTTGTAGTTAGAGTAATCATTAGCCCTCCTTTCCAAGATTCAAACCAAGTTCAAACCACTTTCTAGTGACATCACATTATTTCATCTCTTGGATTTATAAGACTAACACAATTGCAAAGAGTATTACCATTTGGCATATTATCTAAGGGAGGAGTTTATTCATTGCATGTTTCATTTTTTTAGATTCTTTAGAAGCTACCTACCCTTAGGCATGGGTAACATGTCTTTCTAGTGACATGGTAAGGTAGCACTTATTGTACTCTTACTCCCATGTTTCGTGAGATCTACAAGAATATAATACAACCTAACCAATAGGATATAACTCATAGCAATGATCCAAGAGAATCCACAAATCCCTTTGATGTCGCACCCTTTGCATTCCCACTTGATTTTTCATCCTTCTTTATAGGCATACTAATCATAGATTTATTCTTATTTTTATTATGAAAAGAGTATCATTATGGCCATGGTAAGAACTTGTTATTATTGGAATATATGGATGGATGTTATGGTCTCATTGTATAGATAATCAGTCCCTTATGATTGCTAATATAGAGAAATCTTCAGCTTATTGGGACTACATCTTGCCTTATTTGATGTGGTTTATTGAAAATCAACAAAAATATGTACAAGTAAAAGGAGAAAAAAACATGAAAAATTAGAAAATATATCAAGAATTAAAAAGATAAAAAGAATGAAAAATATTAGGGAATATTAAAAATTCAAGAAATGAAAAAGTATAAAAGAATGAGAAGACATCAAAAAATGTGAAAAAGAATTAAAAAAAGAAAACTGTATAACAAAAAATTATAAACCACCAAAAAGTAAAAAAAAAAAAAAGTTAAAAAGAACTTATTAATTTCTAAGTTAGGATAAGGCCTCTCCCCACAACTAAACTCATAGGTGAGTGTTTAGAAAATGCACCCTAGATCCCCTAGATCATACACTCTATGTTCATCACTTACATTCCTTAGTGATTTAGTTTTTCTTGTTATTATCCTAGGTAATCTTGATGGTAATATAATTTTCATCATCTAAGTCCTTATTTCCTAGATTTTTTGGTGTATGATTATGGTTTAATATTTCCATTTGTGAGCTCTTAGTTGAGATCATTTGCTTAAAATAGGATTTAATAAGTGATTCAAATGTTTCTATACATGTTTTAGATGATTTTAGGTTCTTATTTTTTGGCCATTAGGTGTCTTTCAATTTGGTGGTCCATGCTCTTTCTTGTGAACAAACTTGTTTGTCACGTTTTTTGTGGGTTGGCATAATGATTGTGTTGGCTTTCTGAAGTGTTGGTCGATAAATGCACCCTTCTTTATCCTTAGTAATGCATGGAATTGCCTATCTCTCCATAGTGATAGGTTCATCTATTATGTTTTGCATCAGAGTGGTAATGGGTATTGGCCCTTGTGTAGGATTGGAAGATATTGTTTTAGTGAGGAAGGATGCTACACTTGGTTTGCCTTGTGTTGGTTTTGATGAGATAGTAGGTCTATGAGTTTTATGCTCATGTGTGAAAATTTTCCTAAAGAAAGGACATTTTTGAGACTACGATTGAAATATACTAGCATTATCATTTACATGTATGTTTGCAACACAAGTGGCATTCATTCATTGATGTTGTGATACCAATCCTTCTTGTGTTGTTGGTGGTGACATATGGTGGAGGTAAGTATGAGAATATTGAGGATGTGATAGAGGATAAGAGGTGCGAGATGGTGATCCCATAGGAGATGTTTTGGGTTGATGATATTTGGGAGAGTGATAGTAGTCATTTGAGGTAGAGGAAGTAGAACCATTTGGAGAAATAGATCATTGAACATAGTAGTCATATGGGTTTGGCTAGTAATAAGGGTATTGTTGGTTTGTTGATGGCATCCCCCACAACTGTGGGTTTTGCCATTGTGGTTGATAGTAGTATTGAGGTTGATAAGAAATCCCACTGAAATAGTATGGTTGGTGGTAGGATTATCTATAATTACATTGTGAGTAAGGTAATTTCCTAGGCATTTAATTTTGTATGAACTTAGGATTCAAAGCAAAAGCCCCAAACTAATGTAGATGTAACATAACTGGGAAACAACCCTTTGGATGGTTGTATTGGTAAATTTCACATCCATAATCCTTTATGTGGTTGAGTTTATAGCCTCTTCTCCTACAACTATTTTTCCTTTTTGTTGATAAGTGTTTCTACCTATTTCTTTATTCATTTTCCTCTTCTTTTTTTTGATCACTTGATCCTTTATGTTCTATCCTTTCCTCTAAGGTTTTCATGTAGGATGTAACTTTGTCATTTATCAACTTATTACCAATTGGATTCATATGGGTATTACATTCAGTAGCCTAGTATCCTTATTACCAATTGGATTCATATGGGTATTATGTTTAGTAGCCTATCTCTCCATGTGACTCTTCTAGTCACACATTCTTCTCACATCACTGTTATCCTCCTGAATACTACAAAGCATCTTTGCCAAGGGGGAGTACCCATTTCCCTACTATCCTCCTCAAACTCTTCCACTCTTGCACCACCATTTGGAACTCCTCTACCACCTACTCCATCCATGTAGGATGAGATACCTACCCAACCACAACAGAGGAATGCGACGAGGCAGGAAACTTATAGTTGGATCCTTAGTTGAGTGGTTTTGAATTTTGCAAAAGGCCATTCTTTAGAACCAACACCCACACAAACCCCTCACAAACACATGTGGTTGTTAATGTTGCTACTTCCACCTTTGAAATTTTTATCAAGTAACATTTGAACCAAAGTGCTTCCTAGTTGCACACTGTCATGTTGACCCATGTGGTCATAGATTGAATTAAGGCTGGCCATATTTCTAAGAAGAGATATGATCTTAAGGGTCCTCTTATCTACTTCCAGATTGCAAAAAATGAACCATGTAAGGCTTTTTTGAACTTATGATTTAGAGTTCACTTGATTTTCCAAGAAATGTACAAGCCTAGAACTTGCCCCCCTTAAAAAAGAGCAAAATTAAATTAGAGCTGGTAGACCAATCCATCACTGTTTCTTTGGGATTGATGGAAGAAATCATGACCATAGTTTATGGATGGTCATGTCTTGCCAATTTTCTAGTAATCCATGTGGAAAATAGCAAACAGGATTTCCTTATCATAATGGAAAGAACTTTCCTTGGAAATTTTATAGAAAAGTGAATTTGGAAAAATTAAGAAGAAGAGAGTTCCATGCATCACATATAATGATACAGGGTGCCATTGTATGCAAAAACTATGGATCATTAAGGGTACATCACTTGAAGAATGCAGTTAGTGTGTAGATATCATAGAGGTTCAAAGGTGCTTGTATGTAACAGCCACTAAATAGAAGGACACTTAGTGGCTAACAATTGAAAATGAGGTTGGATCAACAATATGCATGGAAAAAATTGAGAGCCTCACTAGCTTCTATGTGGAAAGCATGGATAAGTTGGATTAGCTCCATCACCAACTCTCTGATGTACAAAGTGAGATCAATTGGGGAGAGTTGGAGATCCCTAAAATTTTTAAGTATGAGTCCTTTGAATTAAAGGCTCTACTAGTAGGAATGGAGTATGCATTTTTAGATAATGATAAGCCAATAAGTATCAATGCTAGACTTGGTCCTATATAGAAAAAGAAATTGTTGGAGGTTGTCAACAAATGGGCAATAGCCTTTTCCTAGTCATATAATGAGTTAATAAGAATTGATCCAAGGATATTCCGACATAGAATTTATACAAATTCCTCCATTAAGCTAAAGAGACATCTGCAAAGATGCTTGAATTTAAAACTCAAGCAAATCATCATAGAGAAGATTGGACAACTCCTTAAGGCTTGGTTAATTATCCTATTACAAATAGCAAGTGGGTTAGCCTACTTGTTATTGTGTCCAAAAAAGGAGGAAAATGGAGAGTTTGTATAGACTTTAGGTTGTTAAATATGGCAACTTACAAAGATCATTTCCCATTGTCATATGTGGACCAAGTGCTAGATACTACTACTAGGCATTGTTACTGCAACTTTTTGGATGGTTATAGTGACTATAACCAAATTTAGATTGCAACTAAAGACTAGGTCAAGATAATGTTTACAAGTTCTTAGGAGACTTTTGCATATCAAAAGATGCTATTTGGCCTATATAATGCTCCTACCACATTTCAAAAATTGGTCCTTATCATCTTCTAGTAATAGATTGGTAGTAGGGTAAAAGTCTTCATGAATAACTTCTCAACCTATGGGACCATGTTTGAACAAGCCTTGGACCACCTTAAGGAAGTGCTTAAAAGGTGTGTGGAGATTAACTTACAGCTCAATTGAGAGCCACCTAATGGTCCAAGAGGGCATTTTCTTAGGGCATCAAATCTCAAAAAAAGGAATCAAGGTGCACCTAGAGAAAATAAGGATCATTCAAGGAATAACTAGATAACTCAAAATAGTGAAGGATGTGAGGCCATTCCTTGGCCACACTAGTTATTATCGGAACTTCATCAAAAAGTTTTGAAAGATTACCAAGTTGTTGGTAGAACTTATCAAGAAAGATGCACCATTCATCTAGACCAAGGAATGTGAAAATGCATTTTAACAACTAAAGTAGAAACTCATAGAAACTTTAATTGTACTAGCACCATATTGATATAGGCCATTCCATATCATGATAGATGCATCCAATTATGCCTTGGGGGCCATGCTCACATAGTTGGATGATAAAAAATGTCCATATTATATCCATTGTGCAAGTAGAAGCATTGTGGATGCACAACTCAACTACACCACCACTAAAAAAATCCTTATGGAAATGGTGTATGCCTAAAAAAAGTTTAGGCACTATGTGCTTAGATATAAAGTGTTTGTGCACATCGACCATAGTGCCATATAGTTCCTAATGAACAAACCAATAGTAAGCCCCCGTGTCATACAATGGTTGGTGATCCTCCAAGAGTTTGATTTGATGATGACTAACTAAAAGGAAACCTAGAATGTTGTATTTGACCACTTTTCTTAGTTGTGATGGGGTAGCAAGGAGGAGGAGAGCTCATTATTTGATTAATTTCCTAATAAAATTCTCTTTGCTAATGTTGTTAATGCTTCAACTTCCAAGGAAACAAATTGGTATAATAACATCCTCTCCTATCTACTCATCCAAGAGATGCTATAGGAATGGGACCATAGGAAGAAATAATAGTTCCTTCATCAGGCCAAGTAGTTCATAGAAATCAAGGGCAGCTTCTATAAGAGTTGCGTCGATGGCCTAGTACGATGGTATGTCCCTAATGTAGATTAACTTTGAGTCCTCCAAGATGAACATGAGGGGCCTTGTGGGGAACACTATGTTGAAGAAGGACAACCATTACAATCCTCATGGTAAGCTATTATTGGGCCACAATCTTCCATGATGTGTATTACTTCTTCCATTCTTGTAACCAATGCAAACATGATGGAGGGATGACAACATATATAGAAGGGCCACAATAATGGATCCAACCATTAGAGCCATTCAATGTTTGGAAGATTTATTTCTTGGGGCTCATCAACCCTATGTCAAATGGAAAGACCTACATCATTTCGGTTGTTGAATATTGTATGAAATGGATAGAAATCACTTGCATCACCAACTGTTCATGCTCTACAATAGCACAGTGTGTACAACAAAATGTTGTTAAAAGGTTTGGTGTGCCATGAGCACTGATATCTAACAATGGAACATACTTTATAGGTGCAACATTTCAAAAGCTTATGCAATGCTTGGGGGGTTGAACATAAAGTTACAACTCCTTACCACTCCCAAGCTAACAATGAAGCTGAGGTTACTAACAGGGAAATTACCAAAATACTAACATGAACAGTTAGTAAATATATGAAGGACTGGAGCAACAAACTCAATGATGCTCTTTGGACTTATCATTTAATGTGGAAACTTCCTATTGGGTATTTTCCTTATGAACTCATGTATGGAAAACTTCCAATGCTTCCCATCCAAGTTGAGCTCTGTACACTTTCAATAGCTTGTGATCTTGACTTGGACTTAAGTCTAGCCCAAAGAGAAAGACTAATGAATCTCAACATGCTAGACAAGAATAGATTAATGGGCCTATCATCGACTGAAGTGTAAAAGGTACATAATAAACAATGTCATAACATTAAGACTCAGAAGGGAAAGTTTTAACTAAGGATAAGGTTCTCTACTGGAACTTCATGCATGTGGCTTAATAGACAAAAATTCAAACATTATGGGAGGATCCTTACATTATATATGAAACCTTTCCATCTAGGGCCATGATAATATACCATCCTAATAGCCCAAGTAAGAGATTGTTGGTCAACACCAAATAACTTAAACCTTTACTTGAACCAATAACAATTGGTGGAAAAAAAGCCTTTATTAATGAACATGAAAGTTCAATTTTTTGGATCTCCTCCTTCCAACTTAGTCATGGAAGAGATGGTCATCCATGTTGATACTATATAAGTAACTCCTTAGTTTTTAACTTTTTTTATGCCATTTTTCATATGTTTTCATTTTCTTGAATATTTTACAATCTTTTCTATATTTTACCATATTTGAACTTTTCTTACATGTCTTCCTTTTCTTTATTGTCATCAAGACTTTGGTGCTAAATATAGATGCTAATTGATTATGATTTGTAACTTGCATTATTTACTTGATTGAAAATAGCTAGATTTCACATTAGAATTTTGATGTTAATTAATGGAACACTGATTTTTTCATGATATTAGGTAGTGAGTTCACATTATCCACCATTCCACACAACTCTATGGTGTTTCCTCATTTTAGAAATATGGGGTCCTTTCTTAATAAGAACTTGCAATGAATTTGTGACCTTGGTACTTTCCAAAGTTGGGACAAATTAAGGGGATGAAAAAGGGTGTGGCTTCTAGGGGATTTATCACCTTTTGCACTTACCTACCATCTGGAGTTGCATGAATATTTCCATGGATTCCTCATCATTCTTATGTCGACTAATAAATAGGAAGTAATGTCTTTGCATGGTGTGGTTCCCAGTGGCAAAAAAAGGGGAAAAAAAAAAGAAAAACTAAAAACAATGGGAATTTAAAGCACATTCCTTAGACATAATAATGGGCTATAAGCACTAGTTATGGGGCTAAAAAGAAATTTTACCCATGCCTAAAGGCATCTTTCTAACTAAGGTCCTTTTTAGTTTTTACTTCACTTTTCTTCTTTCTTTGGAATGGAGAGTGATCTATGGGGATGTTCTTGTACCTTAGAAGATGGAATGGTCTAATGTGCCAATGCGAAGTCACTGGAAGTGGATGATCTTGATTTGCACAAAGGATGGACACTATCAGGTCATACTAATCGCATCCTTCACAAGGAACTTCATGTGACCAAAATGGAGAACTACATTTCATACTCTCTCTTTCATCCACTTGTTCTTCCCATGTACCACCTCACTACCTTTTCTCATGATTGTATTAATGGGTTCATTTTGAGATGGTCTTAATTCTTTGATGGTTTCTCTGATAATTTGATTTTTAACAATCCACAACCATTAATCATCCTTGGGATCCATAGATTCCTTGGTTTGAGGACATGCAAGGGCATTAAGGGTATAATCCTGCTATGGGGAGGACCCACTTGCATACTTATTGGCTAGGATGATTAAGTTCCTTATCCCTTAGGCATTTTTCTTTGAAAATCTTTTTTTTCCACCTCGATGCATCTATTTTTTGTACTCCTTGGTAATTAATTTGCTACTAAATCTCCTATCAAAATGTATTCCTAGTCCTCTTCAAGAATTTGTTCTTATTCTAGGGTTTTCTAGCTTCTTTTGGACCCTAATTTCATGGCAAAAGTCCTTTTTCTTACTTAGTTTTTAAATTGTAAAAAATTTTATTTTTGGTTACTATACCGTTCGAAATCATCGGTCTCCGGCTGGAAGGAAACAGAGACCGTGGGATCCCAGGACATGCATAAAAGACCCTACCTTTACCTGAGGGTGAGCCAGAATGAACGAAGGCAGAGTACCTTGGGTGGTCCGCATGCAAATCAGACAAGGATTTCCCCGAACGTACACTGAAGTGCAATACACCGGGTTATACGTGAACGGCGTAACAGGTGTAAATCAGAGCGTGAACAGCGTAACTGATGCAAACAGAGCGTAAACGTAAACGAGTGAAAATAGAATACATGCAACAATTAATGCAAAATGTAAACAATTTTGGGAAGAAAATGTAACAATGGCATTACAGAATGAGAGTACAATGCATCGGTCTAACGCAGTTGTGGATTGACACAAGGCGGACAAAAAGCCCCAGTGGATGTAGGGATGACTGCGGGGTGGTTCGCACTGTAGGCACAGTGTAGAGGCTGTATGCTCAGCGTACAGGGTGGTCCAGCATATGCAGTTTTTTGCTCTGGTTCTCAGTGTCTCTGCTCTCTGTGTTTACTCTGGGATTTTCCAACCGACTTGGATCTCGTCAAAATTCTAGCTTTTATACAGGTTTTGACGTCAGACTCAGGTTGGGGGACACGTGGCACGTTGACCGGGTGTAAAAGCATAAAATTTACAAGTGTACAATATGTTACATTTGCTGGGCATATACGCTGTATCAGGCGAGTGTAGACTCTGGGCGTATACACTGGGCGTATATGCTGGATGTGCTGGGTGTACGCGAACTTGGGCGTAGATGCTATGGACCTTGGGCATATACGCTGGGCGTATATGCTGATGGTGGCTGGGCATATACGTTAGGCGTATACGCTGATGGTTACTGGGAGTATACGCTGATGGTTGCTGCCTTGTGCCAAATCTTGCTCTGCAGTGCTGTTTCCATTCCGTCTTTGGAGATTTCATGCTGGGCGTATACATCTGTTGTACCTACTGAGCGTACATGTGAGGCGTGTATGCTAGGCGTGTACGTTGGATGTCTACGCTGAGGATGTTGGGCATATACGTTGGGTGTATACGCTGTGGATGTTGACTTGGGCGTATATGCTGGGCGTATACGTTGACACTGCATACTTGGTGAAAATTATCTTGATCTCCAAAGTTGCCATGTGTAACACCAGATGTAGCTGTGGTCGTCCGTGGATCCCAGGGACCTGCTTCGCGTTGGAGAAGTACTAAGCTCAAAATTTTGTGGTGTTTCATTGGCCCCTCTTTGTTGACGCTTAGAGGAATCGACCCGAGAAGCGTCGACAAAGAAGTGCAAAACAACACAAGCAACTTGATAGAGACTTTGTCCGTTACCACTTGACTAGACGTCATCACACCGTGTTCAGTTAATACATGTGATTGTGAGGTGTAAAATTTGTATTTGGATGGGAAAATGGAGATTTGTGGGGCTTGGGAACTAGCCAAGAAATTGTACTTGGTAAAAGGGATGCTCTGGTGTGTGTCATGCTGATCCTTGTCAATAGCCATGATTTAGCAGACTCAAAATCCAAACATGCGATGTGCGTTCTTTGGCAGAACAAGACTCTTGGTTAGTGTCCCAGAGGACTTGTTGGCAAGACTAAAGCCACATGGTGATGCATTGCATTCTTTGGAGGAACATGACCCTTCTTTGGGGGAACTGTTGGCGGAGAGCCAAAGCTATGCAACTGGATGTTTCTTCATTGTTTTTGACATGAGTACTTGGTGCCAAGACAACTGCCTTCCCACCTGGGGCTTACATGGGAAGTGCCAAGGATCTTGCTTTTTTTTTTGGAAGAAAATTTGTGTTTTTCTCGCGTACTCATGCTCAAGTGCTACATTGGGTGTTGCAACTGCTTAAAAGTGTTACAGTGTGCAACAGTATGCTTAAAGTTTTGAGCGTAATGGGTGTATCAGATGTGTGGCTAAGTAGAGTGTGTCAGTGAGTAGATAGGGAGTGTACCAAGAAATGGGGATGTACTAGTGAATGGCTTGATTTAGTCTTGCCACGTAGGCTGTGAACATTGCCTCATCTTGTTGCTTATGATGAAATGCATTCTTGTGCGAGTACCTCTGAGCGTCATCCTGCAAACACAACTCCAAGGAGACAAGAAAACCATAAGTGAATAAGCGAGCTTAAACTTAAACAACAACTGATGGAATGAAGGTACTAGAAGAGATTTCAGGCATTGTATATGAATGGTAGCAATGTTGGTAGGATCATCTGATGACGGGCAATGTAGTGATTCTGATGAAGTTTGAATATGGCTGCAGATTGAGGAACCAGAGACAAACTTTCCAGTTTATAGTCTTAGTGGACTATCATGGGTTAGTTTTATGTCATAACCCGTTGGACATTGCCCGTTTAGCATCGTGGCGGACGTTGCATTGCCAGTTTCTAGTCTTAGCGGACCGTAAAGAGGCAAACTAGTTTATAGTCTTAGCGGACTCTGGTGAATGCAATGGTGGCAGTTTACTATCATGCTGAATGGGTGCTAGTTTATCATCATTGCGGACACTGTGTGGTATCAGTTTATCGTCATGATCCTAGGATGAGCTATGGTATCAGTTTTAAGTCATAATCCAGGAATGTTCTGTGGTATCAGTTTTGAGTCATAATCCAGGACTGTTCTGTGGTATCAGTTCTGAGTCATAATCTAGGACTGTTCTATGGTATCAATTTATAGTCGTGACCCCAAGACTTGCACGTACCTCACTTTGTTCAAACATAGAATGGCTTTAGAAATGAGTGATTGGTTGGATTTGCAAATTCATTTCCTTCCATATCAGCTAACTTAAATGCTCCATTGTCGAATGCTTTAGAAACCAAGTAAGGCCCTTCCCAGTTGGCTGAGAATTTATCCGGATGTTCCTGAACGGCTTTAAGTACAAGGTCACCTTCTTTGATAGGGCGCTTACAAATGTCATGCCGATGTCATTGCTGTTGTTGTTTTTGGTACCATTCGATTTGATCAAGCACACGTATGCGTTCCTCCTCCACCGAGTCCAGGTCAATGATGCGCAGATCATCGTTTTGTCCTTTGTCGAGGAGTCCAGAAAGTATGATCCTTAAAGATGGTACCTGAAATTCCAGAGGCAAAACAGCTTCTGAACCGTGAACAAGACTATATGGCATCTTACCTGTTGAAGTTCAATGTGTAGTACGGTATGCCCACAATGCATATACCAATTGTTCGTGCCATCTTCGCTTGCTTTGGGTAAGCATCTTTTTAAGTACTGTAATAATCGTTTTGTTTGTTGCCTCTGCCTGCCCATTGCTTTGAGGATAGTAAGGGGATGAAAACGAGTGTTTGATTCCTAGACTTTCACAAAAGGTTTTGGTCTCGACACTGCTGAATTGTGGCCCGTTGTCAGTGATGATTGTCATGGGAATGCCAAAACGGGTTACAATGTTTTCGAGAATGAAATTGCACATGTGTTTAGACGTAGTTTTTCGAAGGGGAATAGCCTCTACCCACTTCGTGAAATATTCCGTTGCGGTTATGATGAAACTATGCCCTGCAAAAGATGAGGGTGTTATTGGGCTGATAAGGTCCAACCCCCACTTTTGAAAGGGCCATGTGATTTGCGCCGTATGCAACTCATTTGGTGGGACATGGATTAGATTGCTATGTTTTTGGCAGGTACTACATGTCTTAGCCTTGGAGAGACAATCATACTCCATGTGTGGCCAATAGTAGCCTAAGCATCTTATTTTTGTTGCCATGGCTTTGGGCGCTATGTGTCCTCCGCATAGTCCCTCATGTACCTATTCAACGATGGTTTGGGCATCGGTACTACCAACGCATGTTAGCAATATGCCTTCGTAGGGTCTATGACACAATGTGTTCCCTACCAGGGTATACTGCTTAGAACGTTTTCTTACTGCATCCTTTTGTGCATTTGTTAGGTGTCGTGGTGTTTCGCCCCATAGAAGGTACTCTTTTATGTCATCATACCATTCTATCGCATGTGTTATACTAACGGACGCGATTGGCAACGTATCAACAGTATCGATTATGGGTTTGGCACAACTGGCCACGAAGCTTGGTAATGTATGGAATATGTCAGGCGATATGTTTAGTGCTAAGGTGGCTAGTGCATTTGTGATGGTATTATCATTTCTAGAGACGTGTTGCACATCGATGTTTTCAAATCGCTTTATCAAGTGTTTTGCCAAGTTACAATATGGTTGTAAATGTTGGGCTTTACATGTATAAACATCTGTGACCTGGTTTATGACCAGTTGCGAGTCTCCTCTGACTACAAGCCGTGTGATATCTGCGGCCAGTGCTGCTGTGAGACCTCTAAGGAGACCTTCGTACTCTGCTATGTTATTAGTACAGCGAAAGTTGAAACGGTAAGCAAAGGGTCTGATCTCCCCAGAGGGATAGGTGATGACAGCGGCAGCACTTCCCCCTCGAGAGGTAGATGCTCTGTCAAAGTTTAGGACGGTGTCATAGTCATTGGGCACTATGTCTATTGCGCTTATATTCTCATCTGGGAATTCTGGCTCTATTGTCGCTTGATCGTGTGTTGGTGATGCGGTCATCTAATTTACTATGGCTTGACCTTTAACTGATGACTGTGCTATGTAATGTAGGTCAAACTCAGCTATCATGGCTTTCCAACGTGCTATCTGACTCGTCTCATAAATGTTTCCTGTGATGGCTCTGAGCACATTATCCTTGCAGATTATGTTAACTTGGTTGTGGAAGAGGTAATGTCGCCATTTCTTTAGAGAAAAGACTAAGGCTAAACATGACCTCTCTATGTTGTTGTATTTCTTCTCGTGAGCAACTAATGCATGGCTTAAGTAATATACAGGGATCTCGGTTCCGTCATATTGTTTCTGGCAAAGCATGGACGCGATTGATGAATCTGAAGTGGCAAGGTAGATGTAAAATGGTTTATTGTTTTGAGGTGGATAAACCGTGGGCAATTGGGTAAGTGCTGCTTTAATATTATCAAACGCTTCCTGGCACTGTGGAGTCCATTCAAAATGAATGTTCTTGCGCAACAAGTGATTCATAGGTTTTAATTTCTCTGTTAGTTTTTCTATGAACCTTCTGATAAATTGGAGTATACCTTGTAGACCTCGAAGTTCAGTAAGGTTGCCAGGTGGTTTTAGGTTTGTTATGGCCTTAACCTTATCGGGGTCTACCCGTATCTCTGCTTCTGAGGCTATGAACCCAAGCATTTTTCCTGTTTTGACTCCAAAGACACATTTCTTTGGATTAAGTCTCAACTCATATTTTAAACAACATTTTAACACCAAGTCAAGTACATGTTGTTGTGATGTTTTTGATTTAATGACGATGTCGTCCACGTAGTCATTGAGCAAGTGTAATATGTAATTGCTAAAGATGAATGTCATCGTCCTTTGATACGTGGCCCCAGCGTTCTTGAGACCAAAGGACATCATTGTGTAACAAAAGTTTTCCCATGGTGTCATAAATGTAGTTCAGAGCTGATGCTCAGGGTTAATACGTATCTGGTTGTATCCCGAGAAGCCATCCATAAAAGATAATAAGGCATGCCTAGCGGTCAAGTCGACAAGTTGATCTATGCTGGGTAGAGGAAAATCATCTTTTATGGTTGCGACGTTTAGATCCCGTAAGTCAATGCATAAGCGAATGCTTCCGTTCTTCTTCGAGACAATGACCATGTTGGATACCCACTCAGCTTAATCAATAGCTCGAATGAAACCAGCCTGATAAAGTTTGGTGATCTCATTGCGAACTGCCAATGCCACCTCGGGTTTAACCTTTTGCACCTTTTGTTTTATAGGTCTCAATTTTGGATCAAGGATGATGTTGTGCTGGACGATTCGGGGATCCAACCCAGGCATGTCTGTGTATGACCAAGCAAATGCCTTTATGTTGTCCCTAAGCACATTCTCTAGGTCTTTGGCTAGTTGAGGTTGTAGTAATGTACTTACTTTTAATATTTTAATTTCCCCATCGGGCATGGTGATGGGGATTTTGGTCAACGGGTCTTCGGTGATATTTTCGGCTTCTATGTTAAGAGGTTTTGTCATACCTTTGTAATTGTCTATCGTTTGCTGTGTTGAGGCTATGACTGCATCATCCGTTGATGAACTTAAGTGGATGAGATTTATGTTGATGTCCCTTGCAATTTTGCCATAAGGTCCCTCAATGATTAATGGTTCGGTTAAATGCTGGCAATCTATCAGGCTTGCTCCTGCCAATAAACAGAGAGCAGAATGAGCTAATGGGTATCATTCTATGTTCTTTGGCAATTTAAATTATGTGTACATGCTTAATGGTGGATTATTGTCACACCGGGATGCATGGCAGTTTAAGGTCGTACCGGGCTGTGGGTGGTAGTTTAACACTTTACCGGGCCGTAGGGGGTTTGTATGTATGGTAGTTTAGGGCCTTACCGGGCCATGACAGTAGTTTAAGGCCGTACTAGGTCGTAACGGCAGTTTAAGGCTGTACCGGGCCGTATGAGGTTTGTGCTGGGATGTTCGGCGTAAACACGTGAAATGGGGTTCACAGGGGAACCAAGATGTAGTAATTTTATTTTATATTAAATACATAATTATTTTTTATTATATTTTGAGCAAATTTCGCCGAAAATAAGTAAAAAAGCAAAAAAAGGCAAAAGTAGCAAAATGGGAGGCGGCGGCATCAGCAGCAGAGGTAGCAATGACGGAGCGCTATATAAAGGGGGGGGGGAGGTCATTTGTTGTTACTTTGACTCAGTAGCGTAATCCGGAGCATAAAATCTCAGCGTAAGCGTAAACTGCGAAACCCCGGCGTAAGCGTAAACTGTGAAACCCTGAGCGTAGGCGCCAATGACTAAACCTCCGCGTAGATGCAGAGCGTAGAAGTTCAACGTAGGCGTAAAGAGTTTCAACTCTCAGCGTAAACTGTCGATCCCAATCGTAGACGTCGAGATGGGAAAAGGCAAGGAAGTGGAAGGGCAGGGGAGGAAGGGTCCTGACTTGACCTTCGCAGAGGAGAGCGAAGCCATGTTGCAATGCCTGCCCAGGCCCAAGATTCCATCGTGGCCTAGATCATCACGCAGGTAGGCTCTGATTTTATCTCTGTTGATTATTTTTTTGCTTGTGCATGTTTCGTAGAGTAGACAGTCGCGTAGAAGGCCTCGGCGTATACCCCGAGCGTAAAGAGTTAGCGTAGAGGGTTTCGGCGTATACGCCGAGCGTAAAGAGTTAGCATAGGCGTAGATTGTCATGGCGTAATTTGTTTTCAGTGAACAGCGTAAACACTTTTCTTGCATGAAGTGTAGATAGTTTTATCAGCGTAAATTACAGCGTAAATAAGTTTTCTATGCACGAATTTTTCTATTTTATCAGCGTAAGTTTTCTGTTTTTATCAGCATAGATGGTCTACGCTATTACGGTGTATACGCTGAGGGTTTCTATAGCATATACACTGAGCGTGAATAGTTAATTCTTTTCAAGCATTGTACAGCGTAGACCTATTTTCATGTAAACTATTTTCGATGTAAACTTATTTGCCCAGAATTCAGCGTAGACTATTTGTTCAGTGTCTAGCATAGACTATTTACGCTGAGGGCTCCTATGGCGTATACGCTGAGGTTTTCTTCCGCGTATACGCTGAGCGTAAATGGTTTGGTTGATAGCGTAAACAGTTCGTTGTCAGCATATACGCTGGGTTAGACAGCATATACGCCGAGCGTAAATAATTCGTTGTCAGCGTATATGCCAGGTTAGGCAGCGTATACGCCGAGCGTAAATAGTTCGTTGTCAGCGTATACGCCGGGTTAGGCAGCGTATACGCCAAGCGTAAACGGTTCGTTGTCAGCGTATACGCCGGGTTAGGAAACGTATATGCCGAGCGTAAATGGTTCGTTGTCAGCGTATACGCCGAGTTAGGCAGCGTATACGCCAAGCGTAAACAGTTAGAAACAGCGTAAATAGTCTTTTGACAGCATATACGCTGGGATAAGCAACGTATACGCTGAGCATAAACAGTTAGTAATTTTTCCTAAGTGTCGATTTATGATGTGAACTTTTGTTTTTCACGTCGTTTTGATGCATGGCTGATTTTACGTTGGTATTTTGGTTGCTTGCAAGGACACTTAGCCTTTTCTCCTCGTGGTTGAGCTTCTTGGGGTGCAAACATGGTTTGGCCCCATTGAAGCTGATGAGCCTACCCTAGATCTAACTATGGACAACAATGGGGTCTGATTCAGAGAAGGTGCATGCAAATTCCTGGCCTTCATATTGGACAATTTTGAAGTGATTATCTGGTCTCACTTAAGTGAACTGGTGGCGCGGAGCGTGCTTGAGGAGCTGCGGAGGGTGTCATGGTCTTCATGGAAGACATCGATGAGGGGCAGCTTACAAATGAGGACGGTTCTTCCCGCGGGCCCAGGTCCACACGCCTGTTAGCGTGCATGTGGGCCCAATTGCCACGAGGTGAGGACTACCTCAACAACACTTTATTCTTAGTTGCGTGTGCACACACACTGTTCCAGAACCCTCTTGGCACAGTGTACTGAGTGGATAGGTAGGACCGTTTAAGTTTGTTGTTTCTTTTCGCTATTTGGCATTTGCTTCTGTTTTGACGTCCGTTCGGTTGTAGGCCTAACATTAACGCAGACGGAATATGCGTTGAGGATGATGGGCTTGCTCTAGCTCGTACTGCTCTAGATACGTTTATGGCAGGTCCCACCCTTCGTGGAGCTATTTTAGCTCAAACCAAGAGTGCTATCATCCACTACCACAAACGATTCTCTAGAGCATTCACAATGTGCCAAGCTCGTGGATGGCTGGATAAAGATTGGTCAGACCAGGGGCCAGTATTCCCTCGTGACTTTGGCTCAGGCAGCACGTCAAAGTCTACAACTGACGGTAAATGACAACATCTCCTAGATTTGCTAACATATTTATTCAACTGCCGGGGGGTTATACTGATCTGATGATTTCGAATTGTATTTGCAGTTAATGTACCTCCTGGCAGGGACCCTGTCACAACGGGACGAACTGAAACCGCCATGTCAATGAAGTTTGGGGAGGTGAATAAGGCTCGAAAATGGTTGTGCATCCATGCCCCGCCATCCATTGTTCGTTGCTTAGATAATGCCGGCCTCATGGAGCTCTTCACGACTCCGAGTCCTGATGTATCAATAGCAGAAATGATCAGGATCGTGGATTCTTTCAATGAGTCTGTCTCCTACTACAGCACCCGGATTAAGGGTGTTAAGATCGTTTTCCATCTGTCGCCTAAATTCTTTTCGAACTTATTTGGTGTACTGGCAGATGGTATAACTGTAGCTTTAGACAGGGCTCATAAGGAGCTCCAAACGGTTCGTGAATTGGAGGACTGGCTAGGCGTGGCCAAGGGTGCCAAGGGATTCCCAATGCAGGGGAAATCAAAAGTTGAGGAGGTGAATGAACTATATCCCCTGTTTAGGGCATGAGTATTCCAGAAATCCTTGTCCCAGGTGCGGAGTCTTGGGGTCGAAGCTGTACGCATCATGCGAACTATCCTAGAAACCGGAGCACGCTATAATTGGGCCCAATTTTTGTTATCGGGCTTGCATAAGGAGATAGTGCGATTGCGCTCGAATGTCGAGGCATAGTCCCACTTCACCTTTGCCTTTTTTGCCAGTTACCTACACCACTTAGCCAAGTTTCTGGTAGTTTGCATAGACAACAAGTATTTTCTATGGGATTGGGGTCAACTATCCCGCCCGTGGATCAGCCACTTGTTTGAAGTTGCCGAGTCCCAAGACCCTCCTAAGGGAATTGATGAATCCATGTCTATTATGAGAGGGGGGTTATCGGGTACCTTAATTTACACTCGTGATAATCTAGGATTAGAGCCAGATGATGTGCCTTTCACTGCGAGAAGAGCTGAGCGGGTTATCAAAGAAACCATTGGCAAGGCCAAGGGGAAGCTAACAAAACGCGAGCGCTCAACCGAGGAAGCCTCGAACGTGAACAATCCATGAGTGAAGCGCATATGATTGAAGATGCCTGGTAAGTAGACTTCACATACTTATTGCTTTATTGTTTTTGTTTGGTTCATAATTTTTACTTTGATTGCTTACATGCCACTGATACCCTCGGACTTGATTCGAGAAGTGAGGAAGTAGGCATTAGAGACAATTACTGAAGAGGAGGAGACCAACACGGAGCGAAACATTGAGGAGGAAAATGTGAAAAAAGATCAAGGAGGAGGAACAGAAGAGTTAAAGGGAGACACCACAGAAACTGAGCCATTGGATGAGTAGGGTGGTGTCGATCAGATGTTTAGCAGCTTTCTTAAGGGAAAGCTGGACTTAGGCGATCCCCTAGAAGGTGACAAGGAGCACGGTATGTTTTCTTTTTTCATATTATTTTATCTTGCCTCGTTAGTTGTCTTTTCTACGGTATTTTATTTTCATGCTTTCATTTCTTCCAGACGAAGGCAGCGAAACCAGGACGGTGCGGTTAGATGTACCTATGAAGATGGTTCCCCCTGAGAGGATCGTGGAGGTTAGTTCATCCCACACTCGTGGGCCATTTACTTGGATGGAAATGCCAAGTAAGATGGATTTTGTGGCTGGAATCGCAGAAGAAGTTGTCAAACGAATCCAGGAAGTCCACCCTGAAATAAGTATGAATGTTTTGAATTATCTGCAGTTTTATAGTTTCACACCCTATTTTTGTTATTTTAACCTTTGCTCTTTTCGTGTACATAGGTGCCAAACTAAGGTGGGATCCTTCTGAGACAATCAGCATAGAGAGTTTGCCCATGTTATCCGCAGAAGTTGAGCAGGTGCCGAGGCCTATTTATGAGGAAGTAGCGGAAGGTCTTGTTCACAATGTCAAGTCACTATGGACTTGTAGGCGTTCCGTCGAACAGTTGTGGCTGCAGATCCAGGCAAAGGAAAAGGAAGTCTCCGAGTTATCAGTTGAGCGTGACGATCTTAAGGCTCGATATGAGTTCACCTCTGCCAGACTAAGCGGTGATCACTCTTGGCGAATGTCTGAGGTCACGTATACTAGGTATTGGAACCTACTGAATCGTCATATGTCTTTGACTCAGAGAATGGCGGAACATAAAGCCCAAATAGATCTCCTGAACCTCAAATGTCAAGATTGGAAAGCTTTAGCGTCCAAGGTTTGCAAGTGGGGCCAGGATGAAAAGAACCATAAACATCATTACAAGAAGTCGTTAAAGGAAGTGTCCGTTGAAAAACGCCAAGTGGAAATGTTTGTGGAGGGTTTGGGTTTGCGTTCTGCTTTTGATACCTTTGCTCAAAACACAACTGTTGAGATGGAGTTTCCTACAAGGATGATTACGACAGCTTTTGGGGAAGTGTCTGTGGGTGAATTCTCTCTGAAACATCCTACCTAGTCAGCTGTTGACAAGGGAAAGGCCTTGGCAGACGTTGACCTAGGCCTTGATGGGACAGATTGGACTAGTGTCTCAGAAGAGGAAATCCTTCATCAGCTGGAATTTGGCTTAGGGGGATCTCCTATGGTAAGTATTTTGTCATTATGAAATTGATTCGCTAAAAAATGTTTGAAATTTTGGCATTCTCTTATTCTTACATTGATTGTTCCTTTTGATATTTTCAGGATGAAGGCGGTGACGATGTCGAAGAAGCTGGTCCCAGTGGAGCGGGGGTCCCTGATGCCAGCGGATCTAAAGGGGACGATCCTCCCATCCCAGATGCTTAGTTTTTAGTTTTGTTTTTAGGTTTTTTTTTGTTTTCATTATAACACTATTTTGACTCAAATTTATATGGGAATTGTAAATTGGAAACTTTGAGTTATGTTACAGATGGATGAAAACAGTTAACTCTTGTAATTGTACATCGTTGCATGTATATATATAAAAATTGTTTTTGTTGATTTTGAGCTTAATCGCAGACATGCCACGGCAATGTAAAATGTTTTGGTTCATTTTTTCATTTTATTTTTGTGAGAGTAATGCACAGATCTAATCATAAGTTAGAGTATAATGATAAATGAAAGAGGCCAACAAAGTATAAGTGTGTGATCTAGTTTAAGGCCATTTCGGGCCAAATTCGCACTAGTTTAAGGCCATTTTGGGCCACATGCATAGTTTAAAGCCATTTCGGGCTCCAATCGTAAACAAGGAACATTTCGAATAACATGGATGGATTTCCCGGTTGACCGACCATTTCTAATCGTGGCTAGTTTTATGTCATTGCAGACATGATAGTTTAACATTGTTTCGGACAGGTCGTAGTTTAGCGTCGTTTCGGATGGATTGTAGTTTAGCGTCATTTCGGATGGAGTTGTGTTGTTATTATTTTAGTAATTTTTTGATTTTTCTTATTTTTACATTAGGCGATGTGTCAGCGGGTACAATTCTATATTCGGCATCCCCTTCGCTAATTATGTTGAAAGGTAACTCAACCCAAGGGATGTTTGGTGGAATGGTTCCCGCATTAGTGTTTTCGGACGTTTCGGTATTTGTTGTGAGTTCTGTGTTAGTTGTTTCTGAGTGAGAAGGTGTATGTACAATGCTAGACGTAGGTGTTTCTATTTTTGTTTTGGGAGAATTTTGTTCTGTGTTTAAAGGATTAGCACTTACCGGTTTTTGTTCTCTTACGTTTTGCTGTTTAGGCTCTTCGAGCTTGACCTCTGAGCCTTGGTCCGTGTCCATGTACGATGAAATGATGGGAGTAGTAGCCTCCCCATAAATGATGATTTCACCACCTTCATAAGGCAGGTGAATCTCTTGATGTATAGGGGATGCGACTGCTTTCAATCGGGCTAACTAGGGCCTTCCTAGTATTAGGTTGAATCCTAGCATTTCATCGACTACTACGAAGTCGGCGGATGTGGGGAATTGATCCCCTGCTATGAAGTCTAAGTTGATTGTACCCTTAACCATCACACGTGACCCACTGAATGATTTTAGGCATGTGGTTGCTGTTGGTCTGGTCAACTCTGTAAGCCCAAGTTGTTCAACGATGGGATATGGTACTACGTTTGTTGCAGCTCCATTGTCTACATGGACCCTATGTATTTTAAATTGGTTCACCCGTATTGTTATGAACATGGGGGCTGTTGTTGTCTCCCCTATTTTCTTATCCACCTTAATGTTATCATTGTGGAAACTTAGCGGTTTGGAAGTTGTCCCTTGGGGCGAGTACATTACCGCATGAATGGATGGTTCATTTGGAGGCAAGTCCTCGCTTACTGGGATCGACGTTAACATGCGGACCAAGGCTTCACGATGTGTTTGGGATGTTAAAACTAAGTTATACAAGCTTAATGACATATTCTTTTGTTTGAGTGCCTGTGTGACTTGTGTTAGAGCCGTTGCCAAGTCTCTACTGTTGGGCATGTTTTTATCAACGGTTACCTGGTCCATTAGGCCCAACAGTTTTATTTCGTGCGTCGTTTGTTTCTCATTTTGGCCTGGGATTGTTGATTTATACGTATCCTATTTTCTGGATGGTTCGCCTTCATGTCCTGTGTTTGGTTGACTGTTAGGTGGCATCATAGGTATTGCGTTAAGTGGAGTGGGTTTAGGTGGCCCTAACCGTTGACGCTCCTTCTCCAAGCGTTCCCGCGTAAGCTTATCTGCCAAGCATTCTCGCGTGTGGCGTGGGGGCATGGCTGGTTTTGAGGCCTCAGGTTGCCTTGGGATCCGTACGACGTACGGAGTCGAGTGGGGTTGCGATTGGACAGTGGGATGTGGTTGAGCAGACTGTTGGCTGGGCACCCTGATGACGTAAGGACTAGGTTTACTTTGCATTTGGGAGGCGGAGGATTGGTAATCATTAGGACTTCCAGGTGTCCTAACGACGTATGGGGTTGGTTTAGGCAAAGGTTGGACCTCCACTGTTGTGACTGCGGGTGGTACTCGGACTACGAAAGGGGTTGGCTGAGTAGGAGGGGTTGGCAGATTCGAGGTGGTGACGGCAGGAGGTAAACGCACCACATATGGTTTTTCGTGTGTCGGGGCGTCAGAAGTCGCTACGACGGAGGGTATGTGGATGACATATGGCTACTGTGGGGAGTATGATGATCGAGGCATGGATGTTGATGCAGTAGGAGGAATACGTACTACAAACAGCTTGTTAGGAGTTTGTTGTTCATAGTTAGAGTGGACGGTGTTAACGTTAGGTGCTTCAGGTTCATCATCTAGGCAGATTGTGTTAATAACGTAAGGTGCCTCTTTGGTATTCAGAGGATCTTTATACACCCCCATAGCCTGGTTCTGCGGTTGGACCGGGTTGGCCTCATCAAAAGTGATTTGGCCCCCATCACTCATTCGCTGTATATCCTGTTTCAGGGTGAAACAGTAATCCGTGCCATGCCCATTGCGTTGATGATAGTCGCAGAAGCGATCCATTCTAAAACCTTTGGGCACTGGAGGCTCATCCGGCGTTGCTAGGCTTGGGTTCTAAACGAGTTGACAGAACCGATCATGTCTCTGGATGGCCGTGAGGGATAACTATTTATGTTTCATTAATCCAGCTTTCAGTAGTTGATCGAATAGCTGGGATGGCTTCATAGGCAGTGGTGTATATTGGGAGGGTTCTTTCCTCTCAAAGTTTCTCATACGATTTTGTGTTGTGTTCTGTGATGATGATGATTCCGGTGTGGTTACGGGAGTAGGTTTAGTATAGTTAGTAGGGGCTAGTGGCGGTTTGTTTTGTTGTTGTGTTTCCGCTATTGCCGCTATAGTTGCTTTAGCCTTTTCTTTATCCTTTTTACTATGTTGATTTTTAAATTCTAGATATGCAGGGTCATGGCTATTTTGAGCTGCCTCCTCTATATTTTTAATTTATGCAAAGGCTTGGTTAAGGTTACGCGCATTGAGGTAATATAGCTTAGATTTAAAAAAATCATTAACAGCCCCCTTTAGAATGGTTAGTAGATATGTCTGGGGAATTGGCTTGTGTAGCTCATTGAGAGTGGCACTCCACCTTTGGATAAATTTTTGTACAGGTTCTAGAGGTGCTTGTTTGACTTGTATGAGGCTGTCGAGTGTCACTTCAGGTTTCAAGTTATACTTGAACCTGGTCACGAATTGATGTAACAGCTCTTCCAGGGAAAATATGGAATTTCTCGGCAAGGCCTGGTACCAATCGAGTGCTCTCCTTGCAAGGGACATAGGGAACACTCGCAAAATGGCATGTGGCCACGCCTGGAGTAATGCGCATTCTAACCTAAATGTTATAAGATGAGTATTGGGGTCTATTTCCCCATTGTATTTAGTTAGTGTAGGTAATGATATACCTTTAGGCAAGGTTAGGGGCAGGATGAAAGGGTTGATGGGGTCATCGTGGTAGAAGTCCACTACTTTCAACTCTTCGTCGGCAGCCGTTTTGAGGCATTTAACCTCGTCAGTTAGTTACTGCATCAATTTTTTAGCATCTACCCAGTCTTGGGTACTAGGTGACATGGCAGCTTGGGGTTGTGGTACATTATACAGGTTGGACTGTTGGATGGTAGGTTGAAAGGATGAAAGCTGTGCAGTTGGTGGTTGTACTTGTGGAATATTTATAGCGGGTGGCACTAGGGATGGCACATTGTAAACGAGGGGTTGTTGTTGCGGTGGTTGTGACTGTACTTGGAGAATGTTGGCTAGTGGGATCGTGTGAGGTGATATGTTGTAGCGAGGGGGTTGATGTGGTTGAGCACCCATCGCTGCCCATTGCCCGGTCATGTTTTGTGGAGGAGCCCCCTGTTGGGTTACAGCGGTGGAAGGGGCCTCGTGCATTTGGATGTGGGGGATATAGTGAGTGGACGTAGATGCCGGTATCACATGTGGCATCCTAATCACTCGGGTTGAGAAGGTTGCTCCCACGTTATTATGAGGGGGTGGTGCTTGCAAGGATGGTCCTGCTGCTGCAGTGGGGATGATAGCAAGAGGAAGTGTATTGATTTGCGGGTCGCTTGGAGGAGGAACATGAGCAAATGCGGATGTTTCTGGTGGAGGCATTTGTGCGTGGGTGAGCCCGAGGGGTTGGAGGGGCATGATTTCCCCTATGCCTGGATGAAACATGGGGTTGATATGGGTTTGTGGACTGAGGGTGTGATACGAGTCTTCATGTTTGGATTGGGCAGCGAAGTCATCCTCCTCTTCCAGTTGAGGATCTACTGTAGGCTGATCGCGAGATTGACTCCTTTGTAGGAGGAGTTGTATGATGAGCTCGGAGTAAGGCTCTGGGATAGGGATGACATCGTATGGGGAAGGAATGAACTCTTGCCCTCCCCTGTAGAAGAGTTTGTATTGCCTCTTGACTTCTATTTCGGTTCGATCCACGGCCAGGCCGGCTTGTATCTTCACACATATGAAGTTGTATTGGTCTTGGGTTATGACGTGGGATGATGGGTTCCTCCCTTGCAACCTAAGGAACCAGCGAGGCCCCGTTGTGGGTTGTGCCGCGTGTTGTTGAACCACGGGCTGTTGGATAGCCATGGTGCCTACGACGTCGGTGACCTGAGTGGTGGCAGCGGTGGTGTTTGCAGTGTTCATGATGATAAGTTGAGAACGTGACACAATGTAAAGGTGTGAAGTCAGTGTGCTTAGTGTAGCGTAAATCTATGTTGGCAGTGCACAGCGTATATGCTTCAACAACCGAAGTATAACGACAGCGTATACGGCGTATAGGTGTAGAGCGTATGGTGTTAATGTAGAGAGTCTACGACGTAAGTTGTACAGCGTATACACTAGGCAGCGTATACAGCGTCAGCGTGCAGTGTAAACAGGGTTATGGTGTATAGAGTGTAGCGTATACAGACGGCAGCGTAAACGGGTTTACGACGTAGGATGTTCAGCGTAAAGTGGGCAGCGTATGTTAGCAGCGTAAACAAAGTTATGTTGTGTGCAGCGTAGATCGTGCGGCATATATGTGGCAGCGTAGACGCTGGGAGTTCTGCGGACAGAGTCAACGTATGGTTAACAGCGTAGATGCTGGAGGACTTGTAGATGGTGAGTTTTAAACAGGGTAGCGTAGACGCTGGATAGTTTACGGGTGAGGTTTTAGATTGGATACTGTAAACACTGGGAGGGTTTTAGAGGGAATCGGTGTATGGTCGACAGTGCAAATGCCCAACAACGTAAACGTTGGGAAGTCTACAAGTAAGGTTTTAGGCAGAGGCCCTCCTTCTAGCGCCAATTTCTGTACTGTTTGAAATCGTCGGTCTCCAGTTGGAAGGAAACAGAGACTGTGGGAACATAAGACATGCATAGAAGACCCTACCTTCGCCTGAGGGTGAGCTGAAATGAACGAAGGCAAAGTACCTTGGGTGGTCCGCACGCGAATCAGACAAGGATTTCCCCGAACGTACACCGAAGTGCAATACACCAGGTTATATGTGAATGGCGTAACAGGCGTAAATCAGAGTGTGAACAGCGTAACTGATGCAAACAGAGCGTAAATGTAAATTATGAAAAACAAAATACATGCAACAGTTAATGAAAAATGTAAACGATTTTGGGAAGAAAATGTAACAATGGCATGACAGAATGAGAGTACAATGCACCGGTCTAATGTAGTTGTGGATCGACACAAGGCGGACGAAAAGCCCCGGTGGATGCAGGGATGACTACGGGCTGGTTCGCACTGTAGGCACAGTGTAGAGGCTGTATGCTCAACGTACAGGGTGGTTCAGTGTATGCAGTTTTCTTCTCTGGTTCTCAGCATCTCTGCTCTCTGTGTTTGCTCTAGGATTTTCCAACCGACCTGGATCTCGTCAAAATTCGGGCTTTTATACAGGTTTTGACGTCAGACTCGAGTTGGGGGACATGTGGCATGTTGACCGAGTGCAAAAGTGTAAAATTTAGAAGTGTACAATATGTTACATTTGCTGGGCATATACGCTGGGCGCATATACGCTGTATTAGGCGAGCGTAGACTCTGGGCGTATACACTGGGCGTATACGTTGGATATGCTGGGCGTACGCGAACTTGGGCGTAGATGCTGTGGATGTTGGGCATATACGTTGGGCGTATACGCTGATGGTGGCTAGACGTATACGTCAGGCGTATACGTTGATGTTTGCTGGGCATATACGCCGAGGCGTATACGCTGATGGTTGCTGCCTTGTGCTAAATCTTGCTCTGCAGTGCTGTTTCCATGTCGTTTTTGGAGATTTCATGCCGGGCATATACATCCGTTGTACCTGCTGAGTGTACATGTGAGGCGTGTACGTTGGGCGTGTACGTTGGATGTCTACGCTGAGGATGTCGGGCGTATACGCTGTGGATGTTGACTTGAGCGTATACGCTGGGCGTATACGCTGACACTGCATACTTGGTGAAAATTATCTTGATCTTCGAAGTTGCCATGTGTAACACTAGATGTAGTTGTGGTCGTCCGTGGGTCCCAAGGACCTGCTTCGCGTTGGAGAAGTACTAAGCTCGAAATTTTGTGGTGTTTCAGTTACGTTAATGCATCCCTATTAATGTAGCACAAAAATAGTATAAATATGCAACAAGAGCTAGAAACATTTTCACATTTGCCTCATAATGATAGGGGAGTTTTTGCAATTTTTAGAGCCTAGAGCCTTCCTGAGCTCATAACTTCCTAACCGCTTGCCCAAATCAACTTGTTCTTCAATCCTTCAACTATTGGAGATGAGCTTTATGTCGTTAGGACTACAAACCTATTTTTTTTGGTAGAAAAGTTTTCAGAATTTTTCTAAATCTCAAATTTTTTAACTAATAAAATAATATTAAACATCACTAATTCACCTAAGTTAAACCTCACCAACAAAGTCAGGTAGCCATTAGAATAAAATAATCTTAAAATAATCAATATATCATGAACAAAAATTAGCATAAGTGTAACTAGCCAAGTGGGACAAGGTATCAAAGTGTTATAAGTTACACATAAATACTAATCCTTGGCTATGTGTGTGATCATAGATGGCTCCAAACAGACCACAAGGAGAAGGACCATCACAACCATGGAAAAAGTAGCCAAGAGGGGGAAGGGGCTAGTAGCCACAATAATAAAAAACCTAAGAAGATGAGGTAGAAATCCATGTCACATGACATCTTTGGGAGGAGCCTAAGGTGAAATTTGTTCTTTAGACCCCCACTATAGAAATAGGCCAGTCTAGGCAAGATGTGATGCCAAAACCTGGACCAAATCTAAAGTTCATCTTGATTGAGGCTTACCTAAAACAAATTCTTTCTAAGGAGGTTCAAAGTGTCATTCTTTAGGAACTTAGCTTTGGTCCCTTCTTGGACTTGGCACCAAGAGAGGTAAAGACATAGCTGCAAGGATCTCCCATGTTGTCCATCCTCACTTCTAGTGGGAAGTGGTACATGGAAGAGACTTACCTCTTCTGGAACAATTGACAGGTGGATGTGACCATAAAAATCAAGGACATCAGTATATTCTACTTGGTTAAGGCCATTGGATCTAGTGATTCCTTGGAGTGGTTCATAAGGAGTATAGTGCACTGACTAAGGTAGAGAGGGCCTACTTCAAGATTGCATCTTACCACCTAAACCCAATGGTCAGGCTAAGTAAGATTACTACCTTTTTTGCTTGTGCATGTGCTGCTCTAAGAGAAAATTTCCTTGTCAACCTTCCCCAACTCATCTTCATGGAGATAGAAAAATGATTCAAAGAGAATGAGCAAGGAAGAAAGACAGTTCCCTTTTCATGTCTAATCAAGAAACTTTGCAAATGGGGAGGAAGAGCCCATTATGCGAATGACAAGCTTCATCATGATGGTGCCACATCTTGATAGGAGATGATGAAGATGAGGTGCTTGCCAAATTAGTTGAAGAGGAGACACCACCACCACCACCATCACCTACTAGAGAAAAAATTTTGAAGGATTGTGTAGTAATTGAGTGCATGAGAAAGCTTTGTGAGAAACTCCTACAGTAGAAATAGGGAGAGCTAAGTAGTGGAGAACCCTTAGTCTACCAGCCAATGTTAAGTCACCTCAATAAAATAACATGAACCATTAGCTGGCTAGAAGAGGCTGCATTATTATTTTTGATACAAAGGATGCAAGCACCCACAAGATCAAATTTGAGCACTCGAGAAGTGATGATGTCTATCCTTGGATAATAGCAATTCATAGAGATCTCTCAGAATGTCATCACTTTCTTGGTGCATCTGGAGGAGGGCGAGGGGATAACTATTTTGGTGATGTAGCACCATGGATAGGAAACAACAGTGGAGGTCATGGCTGACCAGGTAGTAAAGGTCTTAAATGCTCCTATGGCTACCATGCTAGATATTACTACACTTAAAGACATGCAGGCATCCATATAAGTTGGAAGCAGGAGGCTAAATGTAGCCCAACATGAGGAAGTGTTGAACCAACTAGTGGGAATCAGGCAATCTCTTTCAGAGATCTTCGCTATCTCAGAAGAAATCACTGCTACCTAGTTAGAGTTGTTGGAGATCAAGGGCAAGTTCCTCATTATAAATAGGCAACTCAAGGTAGCCACATCTGAAAACCTACAGTTGGATATCAAAGTTATGGGATCGAGAGCTCTCTTGATTAATTCCCTCATTCTTAGCTAAGCCATTACAAGGGATGAAGATTTTCTACATCTTTAGAAAAAATTAAAAGAGGTTGAGAATGTAAAGAAGCTGGTGGTCTTTGACATGTCCTTATTGAAGGCTCTTACCATCAACAAAGATAAGGACTTGATACAAGTCTACAAGGAAAATCTAACTCTAACTAGAGACATTTACCACCTGCAAAATGTCAAGGAAGAAAAGGACAAAATGGTTGTGTTTGTGAGATAGCAATAGGAGTAGCTTGCCAAGGTGACCATGGATCTAAGGAGGTTGGCAATAGAGAACCATGATCTCTCAATGGAGGAAGTCTGTGCACTTCACCAAAAAATGGTCATTGAGGTAGCTACCTAAAGAATGAGGCCTTGAAATTTAAATGAGTGAAGAATCATTATAGGGACCAAGTTGGGCTCCTCAAAGAGATAAATGAAAATAAAATTCAGCTGGCCAAGGTGAAGATGAATGAAGCCCTCCAGTAACTCTAGTAAAGAGGTGATGTATGACAACCAATCTTTGATGGATTGAATGCCTACAACAAGGTGGAGATCCAGTTAAAGGAGTTGCAGATTTAGGAGATGAAAGAGTACATGGAGTTATCCAACCTTTGTTTTGTAGACTTTGCAATGTTAACTACCAGGAGGCTGTTGTTAGAGTTAGAAAAGTAGGTGACTAGCTCATACCTCCTTTATGAGATCAAGCTCATGCATTCCAAAGACACCAATAAGAAGTTGGAAATATCTAATGTAGAGCTTGAAGTTTTCAAGAGTCGGTTTACACACCAATGATCAGTTGCTGAGAACTTGGCTAGAAGAATGAACAATTACTATGAGTTGTAGAATATCATCAAGACATTTGATGTTTAACATAAATAATTCATAGCTTGGTTCATCAGTGTCAAGGAACTATTCCTAGTAATTTCTTATCCATGTGATGTCATCGTACTAGCCCACATTGGTGACACCACATGGACTATGTACAACCAATGGAGGAAAAGATGAAGGCATTGCTAGATTCCTTTCACCTTTTACCTAAAGCAACAACTATAATAGGATAGCTACAACCATTGGCTCAGCCTCAACTACCATCACCATGAGCATTGGAGGTTGGTGAAGATCCTTGAGCACTCCAGGAGCCCCCACCTGTTGCCACTATAGGATCTTCTCTTAATCTTTGGCTACTAGAGGATTCCTGCTATCCAATTTTGTAAAGGTGTTTAATTTTTTCTCCTAAACATCCATTTTTCTAATTATTGTAACTTCATACAATCTAGCACTTAGAGTCAATCAATTTGTGTTTCATACCTTTTCAGTTTTGTTAGAAGCTCGATCCTACTTTTGCTCACTAAGGATGAATTTTCAGCCAATCATGAGGGTATGATAAATCACTTGATGGGCTTCATCGATGGGCATGTGTTGATGTAGCCCCATCAACGTAGCCCAGTTAACGTATTCACATTAATGCATCCTCATTAATGCATGGGTAGATGCATCAACATAATGTCTATCTTTGCCTATATAAATGTGCATATCCATTGCATTTATGACAACATTAAGTAGATAGACTAGCCAAATTCTTATAGTTTCCTTCCATTAGAGTTAGAATATTTTCTAAGTACCTGTAGTAGGACTTCAAGGATTGTATGGATCCTTATTTGAACATCAATGTACTTAAACGCTTTAATGTATTAGCAATAAAGATGAGATTCTTGGAACTCCTTGCATCATTAAGAATATCTTAATGCTTTCATTCATTGACTTTATCATTATGTATTTTATGTTCATGTTCTTAGTTAATTAATATGCTTAATAATCACACATAAGTATGACTATCTCAAACATACTGTTAATGCTTGGTAATCCCACCAATGTTATCGCTTGGTTTACCCAGTAGCCCAACACTTGGTAACATAGTTCCTAATGAGTTTAGGATGTGAATAAAAGGTGGGCTTGGATGCTTATGTTAGGATAGTTAGATTAGGATACTAGATAGTTAAATAGTTATTCATTAATTAATTCTCTATTTATGTCATGCTTAGACTAACTAAAATATAATATAATATAAAATCAATACAAATCATTTACCTTTGCTTACACTTAATTATCCACTTGCACTCCCACAAGTGAAGCCAAGAATACAACCATCACGTCTTTAAGTCACTGCCTTGCCTATTGTGCATTTAGGAGCTAAAGTCCATGGAATTTGACCAGATCACTTACAATGCTTCTAATTCATATGCTTGGGTGTAGGGACTACTCATTACTCATTAAAAGCTAAGAAGTAAGTGAACTCAAGATAAAAAGGATAAGTTTATGTTTGATTTCAAAGCTAAAAATTGTATTTATTGTGCTTTAAGTAAATTTGAGTTCAATAGAGTAGCTAGGTGGAAAACTGCAAAAAAGGTTTAGGAGGTTCTAGAAGCTACTTATGAAGGTACATCTATTATTAAATAATCCAAGATTTTATTTGTACAAAGTGAATATGATAAATTAAAAAATGAAAGAAGGAGAGAAGACTAAAGATTACTTTTCTAAAGTTAATGACTTAGTTGTAGCTATGAGAGGGATGGGAAATGATTTACTTGAAAGTAATGTTATTATCAAAATGATTAGAACCTTGCAACCTAAATTCAGTCCTAAAGTAACAACCATGGAGGAGATTAAGGATTTTTCATTCTTGAAGTTGGAAGAGCTTCAAAGTTTACTTGTAGCTTATGAGATGAATCTCATAAGTAAATATGTAATCAAAGAAAAACCAATTGCTCTCAAAAGCTCATTAAATGAGAAGGAACCATCTAAGCATGAAGTAAATAGTGAAAATGAACTAGCTCTCTTATTAAGAAGAGTTCAAAGAATGCTAGCATGGAAAGGAAGGAGCTTCAATCAAATTGGCATCAAGGGTCAAGAAAGAGGTAAAAATTTCAAAAATTTTAATATTGATGTATCTTCTATAGAATGTTGGGTTTGTGGTGGTAGAGGCCATGTGGGCTCAAAATGTCCAAGTATTGGTAGGTTGCAAAAGAATGATTCATCTAAAGCTAAAAAGAAAGGAAAAAATCTATACACTAGCTAGGATGAGGAACACATTGAGGAGGAAGCAAATGATATTAATATAGATTCACATCTTATTTGCATGTATCCTACGCATGAAAGTTCCATTGAAGATTTTGAAGAGCCTAAAAGCAATACTAAAAATCAGTATAGTATGATGTGTGAGGAAATTACTTCTTTTTAGAATTTATGCTTAAACATGAGAAAAATTCTACATTGGAAAGAAGAAGAAATAACTAAATTGTATACAATATGATCCTCTCTAAAAAGGGAACTCTCAGACATAAAGGCTGAGGTTCAATTACTAACCTAATTCTATGAACAGAAGTATAGTGATCCATCAAGTATAAGGCCTTGTGAAGAATTGGAGATGTGACAAGTTTTGCACAACAAAGGAAATATGGATGAGGCTTCTCAATGTGAGACTTGTATGATATCACCTAAATGGAAGAACAAACCTAAGTTTGAATATACAGTTCAAATTAGAGATATTACGTATTTCTATTGTGAAATATGTGGGCATGTACAATCTTATTATGAATTTCCATTAGAACATAGTAGCATGGCTACCTAGTCATATTAAGAGAAGCCTAGAAATTATGATTTAAAGGATATAAAAGATTGTAGACCTAAAGAAATAAATGAAGAAATATCTATAAGAGATATTGAGGATCAAAACATAAGTATGAAGAAGTAGTAACCCCAAGTGAAATAAAAGATTCAAGTAGGTATATTAATGATAAAAAGGGTAAGGATTAGGAGGTACTTGATGATGGAGGATCTCATCCTAAACATCAATAACCATTTCAATATTTAGAAGTAAGCAAGTTAAGTAACAATAAATACGATGATAACTATGATTATTCCTTGACTTACTAAATTTAGTTCTAATTAGTTTATTTCCAAAAATACAAGTAGTATGAAAATCTATTGAATTAATGCTAATGATTAGAAATCTTGGTTAATTCCAAGAAATCCTCACTTGATCTTACACAAGATGTTGAGCTAAAAATAAAAAAAAATGATCATCAAATCTCAAGAGGCTATAAAGTCGACTTATCTCAATGAAGAATCAAGAACTAGAAACACATAAGGTTCCAATGATTCAAAAGGAAAAATGATGAATAGTGGTAAAATCAAAGTGGATTGGGAACTTTTCCAATAACTATAATTCATGGACCTTTTAAAAAGGTAAGATTGTTAAAAATAAGAAATGGACATTCACCAAGACTCATCACTTAAAAGGTCTATCTTGTTATACATCAAGTAGGAAATTATTGCTACAACTTTGCTTTATGATACTTTACATATGTATATTGAAAATATTTTAATTTTGAAATCTATCTATTAAAGGGTACTATTGATGAGAGACTTTGATTTTCTAAAGGATTCTACACTTGATCATGGTATTGCATTATAGATTTAGTGATAAGATGCATAGTGTGCAACTTGGATTCAAGAATGCATCTCTACAAAGAGCAAGATGACCCAAGAAGAAGACACTATTTAATAATAGATGCGTTGACTTTGGAGAAGTTGTGGGAAAGTTTGGCACATGTGTAAGGGGAGCCTGTCCGTTATTTACAACCATCACTTTTGGGGCCACCTATCTAGGGGAAGTTTTATAAGACTCTCACAAACATTCATGCAATAGGACTTTCCACTTTAACATTCATAAAAAAATAGAGTCTTATAGGCTTACTGTGTTATATATATACCTACTATGATAAGGCATATTGTTGAGATATTAAGCATGATAGGTTATGGAGCTGTTCCTTCTTAATGTTGGAACCTTTCAAGACTTTGATTTAAGCAGATTTTAATTTTTTTTTGGTATTTTCATAATGGATGTGTAATTGTTCTCTCCTTGCAATGGAATTAATTTATATTATATTTTTGTTGATATCCAAAAAGGAGAAGAGTTTTTAGAATTAAGTTCATGAGTTAACTTTAAGATATTGATAATAGTTTGTATATGGTAAAGACTATTTGTTGAGACTTGGTTATTATTATCTTTGTAGATATAGTCTTCATCCTTATATGATTAACCTAGATATAAGATTTAAGATTTTTGGCATATACAATAGATAGTGTTTTATAATAGCTTTCATATATGATGTTTCAAAGATAGGACACATATATCTTAGTGTTTAGCCTTTGGAGTTCAACTTTTGGTTTTACATGGAAACATTCTTGGATAGCAGTTGAAAGGCTTTGATTATGTTTTTTATGTGCTTTATGGATGATACGCACTTTTTAGATAGGATTGGGTAATTTTTGATGTGATCATTTCTTGTGTAGCCCCTTAAGATAATGGCTAATGGATATGTGCCCATTAACTATTTTTCATTTCCTTTTCCATTCTTATTTTCAGAGGTTTATTTACATGTTTGTGTGTTTATTTTCCTATCTTATACCATTTATTATTATATTATGCTAATCCATTTTCTCAAGTTTTGGACATCTCCAAAAAGGAAGAGATTGTTGACCTTTTGGTATATAAAAAACCTTGGAAAATGGAGAATGTGGAAAATGTGCTTGTGAAATCATGTAGGACTTGGAAAAGATAAGAGCTTGACAAGGGAATGATAAGATCAAGACAAAAAATATTTTAAGACCAAGATGAAAGCTTAGTTGTTAATATAAATTGATGAAGTCTTAACCAAGATTGCAAGATTTTTGGAGAAGTCACAGGGATGGACGATGTCTAGAAGTCAAAAGAAGATATTTCACTAGTTGTCAAGACATCCTAGAGGAATAGTAGATGTCCCTATTGAAAAACCCAAATCTCAAGTAAGATGTCCTAGAAAAATAGCAAATGTCCTAAGTATATTTGAGACTTCTTAGTCAAGACATTCCATCTAAGATGTCCCAACTAAAGTGAGACACCCGACCTACAAGCATATGAAAGTTAATGAAACATCCCAAGCTCAAATTAGACATCTCAACTAGAAAATTTCTAACCATTGTACAATCTCCAATAGTCATTTGACAATGACAAAGGCTATAAAATAGATGAGATCTTTATGAAAAGAAAAAGCATGGTTCATAGAGTATTCTCTTCATTGTACACATCTTGCAAATTGATTTGTTCTTCAATTATTTATCTTTTGTGAGTTGAGGATTGTAATTATTGAGAGCTCCAAAGCAAGAAATTTGTAATTGTAACTCTATTCTTTCCTTAATCTTTCTTTTCTCCCTTTGTAAGCCCTATAGGGTTAATGTGCTTGTTACAAGAAGGCATCTCTTGAGCTTGTTAGGACCCTGTGAGGTTAGGTGTGTTTCTTGAGAGAAAACACCCCATGCATAGCTCAAGTTATTATAAAGGCTATGGGATCCTTGAAACCACATTTTGAGCTTATTGACACCTTGCAGGCTTGGATGTGTTTTTGTGTGAAAACACCCCTTGCAAAGCTCAAACTTTGTAAAGGTTGTGGTGTCCTTGAAACCACATTTTTGAATGAACAAAGTCCAATGGTATGCAAGGCTTTTACCCTCTGAGTGTGGATGTACCCAAGTTGGAAAACCACGTACATCTATGTGTAGTTTTGGTTTTAACTAGTGGAAATTATTCAACACCCTTCTAAGTTCTTGAGCTTTAGGTACTACTATTTTAATTCTATTATTTTTGTAATATTTAATATTTATTTGAATATTATATTCAAATATATGTTTCCTATAAATTTTAATGTGAAAACTGATATGAAAATTCTAGTCGTACAATGATGGGAAAGTGAGGGGAAAGATCTAAAATGAAGAGGCCTTTTACAATTTTTAGAAAAAGAGAAATATTTTTAAAATAACCTTATTTATGAAATTTAAACTTAAGTTTTTTTGTGCTCAAAGACCCATAGGATCTATTAGAAAGATATTATATTTTCATTAAAAATAGAACAAACTTTACAAATTAACCAAGCAACAAAGAGAGCAACAAAAATAAATCGTACGAGTGTTTGGCTACAGTATTATAACAACATTATAATACTATATCAAATGGTTAGTTTCAATATAGAAAAGAAACATATGCAACTCATCTTCAAGGGCACTTGACCTGCACAACCTAAAGTTGTACTCTTCTTGGATGAGTTAATCCATATTGCACTTTCAATTTTAACATGATGTGAACTTAAGCAAAGCTTATTGATGACACTTCAATACTAGATTGGGATAGTAGTTAAGAGATAGTGAGCTTATGCATCTAGTTTGTTAGATCTAATGCTATGTACATAAAATTGTTTCTTGCCTTCTATTTTAGAGCATAATTATGTTAAAATCTTTTTGCTTGACTAGCTAGTGAATATGTTTAAGATTTTGTTACACTTCCTCTCAAGAGATATTCCATTTTCTTAATCATTATATTCTTTAAACATACTAACTATGGTCTTATGAATCCTCAAGAATTTCTTTAGAAAATGTTTCTTTCCTTAAGATAGCTAGGAGTGTATATAATGAATTGGCACAAGGCCTCTGCTTTTAAAGGTAACAAATCACATTAAAACGATAACAATAAAGATGGTATTTGTACATTTACCTCTAACTCATTTGAGAAGACAAGTGTTTTTCACTCTTTCAATATCTTGCTAAAGTTTAACATTGAGTCTAGATCTCCAAATAGTACATCCATACAATACAATAGCATAAATGATAGTATGAACAATTTGTTTTTTTGACCTTCCATTTTGGAGGTACTAATGTGCAAATAATATATTTATCCTTGTGCATATCACTAACATATTTCATGCACTTAATAAAGATCATTATTTGTATGGATAAACTGCTTGCAAGAATATTTATATATATTTCAAGACATATGATCAATATATGCTTTGGTAAAATATATTGGAAATTACATAATATATAATAGGATTTTCAATTAGAGTATGCTCATTAAGAAAGATAACTTTGAGAAATATATAAAATATAGCCAAATGATGGAAGATACACAATATAAAGATGGAATGTTTTTCCTTATATTTACTAAGATCTTTGTTAGTCCACTTTTCCTTGTATAAAATTTTTTAATAACTCATGACCTAAGGTTACTAAGCCAATACTCTTACCCTAAGCTAAAACCTCATTGTTTTAAGTTTAATATTACCAATCATCCATCATCTTTTATATATCACCTTTCAAATAATGTTTTCTACTATGTTTGAGTTCTTGTAAGGAAAGTGTTCATGCTCTCTTTTGTTTGAGCTCTTCTTAAAGATTTCATCATAACATATTATTTTATAATTAAAAATATACTAGTTTAGCTATATATCTATGATATATATCTATTATTTGGCTGAGAGAAGTTTTTATATTTTTCATATTAAAAAATCACAAATTGATTCACTAAGAATTATTTTTTTAAGGACAAAGTATAGGTTACAAAGTAGTTGGATTCTCACAAATTATAATTTACATGAGAAATTTCATCTCTTATCCCAACATGATGACAATAATCATTTATTTATCATGGTAAAGTCCAACTAAAAAAATGTGACTTAGAGATGTTTCCCTCATTGGGAAGATGGTAATTAGCATATCACCTAAAATTACATTGACTAAGAATATAATAACCATCATCATTGAGATGCACAAAAGTGAAAGCTTAACCTACTTCAAATACTTGAGTCCAAGCTCAAACAAAGCCTTAGAATATAATAACATAAAGAATTAAGAGGTTAAGTAATGATGAAATACTTGAGTCCAAGCTCAAACAAAGCCTTGGAATATAATAAAACAAAGAATTAAGAGGTTAAGTAATGATGAAATACCTAAGTCCAAGCTCAAATGAAGTCTTGCAATATAATTGACAAGGTTGCCATTGTTCCCATTAGGTAATTACAAAGCCTACGATGTGGTAGGTGAGGGCATGGGTATGTACGATGTGAATGATTTATTGATGTAAATGGATAATTTTTTGTCATGCTCATAGATGTGTTTCATGTTGACATGCATGCATACTCATGTTGATAATGACAAACTGTGAATCGCACATCCTCACATCTCTCTAACATGTGAGTTAGTGTGACTAGCACCCTCTTGCAGTTCCAACCAAAAGGAACCAAAACCTTTCGAAAAGGAATAATTACTTATAATTTGATGCAATGAAAAGGAAGATGGTCATTTGGAAGGGTGAAGATCAACCAAAATTTCTTAATTTCTTTTGGAAGGGAAGAAGTTCTTAGAGATCATGGGTTTTGGATGATAGAGGGTGAACCAGAAGCATGATCTTGGTAAACTACGAGCACATGCTACTAACATCCTTCTACAATTCCTACCAGAAGGCACTCAAATCTTCTGGTAGGGAATAATTGCTTAGAGATTATGGCTTTTAGAAGGCATAGGGTCATCTAGTTACAAATTATAACTAAACTGTAAGATGGTGCAACTAGCACCCACCTACAATCACACTTGGAAGGTACCCAAACCTTTAAGAAGGGAAAAATTGCTTGTAATTTGATGTAATAGAAAGGAAGAGCATCATCAAAAAGGTTGAACATCATCCAAAAGGCATTAAGATCCTTTAGAAGGAAAGAATTGCTTGTATATTGTGGCTTCTAGATGGCAGAGGGTCAACCAAAGGCATAGTCTTGGTAAATTAGGAGAACATGCTACTAGCACCATCTCATAGTCCCTACCAAAAGGCACCCAAACCTTCTAGTAGAAAATAATTGCTTAGAAATTATGACTTCTAGAAGGTAGAGGATCATTTGGATACAAACTATGACTAAACTACTTGATGGTATGACTAGCAATCTCCCAAAGTCCTAATTAGAAGGTATCAAAAATTTTTGGTAGAGAATAAATGCTTGTAATTTGATGTAACCAGAAGGAAGATGATCATCTAGAAGGGTGAAGATCAATTAGAAGGTCTTAACGAATTTTGGAAGAGAAGAATTTCTTGGAGATTGTGGCTTCTGAATGGCAAAGGATCAATCGGAAGCATGATCTTGATAAACTACAAGAACATGCTACTAGCACCCTCTCACAATCCCTATTAAAAGGCACTCAAACCTTCTAGTGCAAAATAATTACTTAGAGAATATAGCTTCTTGAAGACATAGGGTCATCCGGTTGCAAACTATAGCTAAACTACGGGATGGTGTGACTAACATTCTCTCATAGTCCCAATCGGAAGGCACCCAAACCTTTCTAAAGGGAATAATTGCTTGTAATATGATGCAACCATAAGGAAGATGATCATTAGAAAGGAAGAACATCAACTAGAAGATCTTAATGCCTTTCAAAAAAGAAGAATTCCTTGGAGATCATGGTTTCCCAACGGTAGAGGGTTAATAGGAAGCACTGTCTTGGTAAATTGTGAGCATGTGCTACTAGCACCCTCTTGCAGTTCCTACCAAAAGGTACTAAAACCTTTTGGTAGGGAAAAACTTCTTGGAGATTGTGGCTTCTGAAAGGCAAAGGGTAATCTGGTTGCAAACTACAACTAAACTATGGGATGGTGCGACTAGCACCTAGCTATAGTCACAATTGGAAGGCACCCAAACCTTTTGAAATGAAAAAATTACTTGTAATTTGATGTAATTGGAAGGCAGAGCATCATTTGAAAGGCCAAACATCATCTAAAAGGTATTAAGACCTTTTGGAAGGGAAGAATTGCTTGTAGATCATGGCTTTTGGATGGTAGAGAGTGAATTGAAAGCATGGTCTTGGTAAACAATGAGCACATGCTACTAGCACCCTCTTATAGTCCCTACTAGAAGGCACTCAAACCTTTAGGTAGGAAAAAACTGCTTGAACATTGTGACTTATGGAAGGCAAAGGATCATTTGGTTGAAAATTGTAGCTAAACTCCAAGTTGGTATGACTAACATCCTTCTATAGTTCCAAGGAAAGGCATCAAAACCTTCTAATCTAATCTAGGAGGACATTCGTTTGTAGATTCTATTAACACGAGCTTTCTCAAGTGCTACTACATGTAGCTAAAATATAGCACTAAACTTTCTCACTCTTCAAGACCAAACAAGTGTTCTCTTAGTAGAAACCTATATATTTACTACATCAAGATAATAAGTTTTTCCTAAACTTTTTTTTCTTGAATTCTCTTTTTCAATACCCCTTCTCTATCTCATATTCTACTATTTCTCTAGAAATTCTCTTCCTATTCCTATGCAATCAATCCTGCTCTACCCTATGTGCTCTATGCAACCAATGAGGTTTTTGAGAGACTCAATTCTCATTCCTTCATGTGAGGGTGTGATTGAGTGTATTATAAAGTGGGATAGGAAGGGGTTACTTCATCATACATATTGCATTCTTTTTGGCCATATAGTTTGTAGGATTTAGCCATGTCCCACTTCTATAGCATAACATCATCCTCATGATAGGTGTATGGGTGATATCCTTTTCTCTCTCCTCTTACTTTTTTATTCTCTACTTTCACATACTTTTACTTCTACTCTTCTTATACTATATTTCTTTTTTCTTCCCCTCATTCCCTCTCCTCATTTGTTTCCATTCCTCTATATATTCAACATTAGCAAGACCAAGCAAGTATTTCTTCCTTGATGTAGTGAGGGAGTGTTAAGAGAAGAGTGGCATAAGGAGTGTAAACTTTATATATGAGTGAGGTAAGAGAGATGTCATATTTAGAAATCTAACCATGTCCTAATCTTGTGATATAAAACCCCACCATTGGTGTATTAGCAATGTTTCTAATATTCTTCCCTACTTTTATTTCCATCTCTTTTTTCTTTTTGCTATCTCACTTTCTTTCTCTATCCCTTTCTCTTTTTATGCTCTGCAATGGTGAGGCCTAACAATCATCTCTACTTTAATCCACTAAGGATGTAATTGAGATAATTGAGTGCATTAGGAAGTGTTTTATCTACATTTCTAAGTGTGCCTTATAGAATCTATCCATGTCCCACTTTTATGGTATAGCACTCCACCATATGTGTATCAGCGATATCCTAGACTTTCTTCCCTTTTCTCCCACTTCATTGAATTCTCTAACAAGTACTTATTAGCTCATTTCTTTTCTTAATGGATTCTGCTTTAGCTATTTATTAGTATTCATTAAGAGGGAGAAATGTTGACCAACTTTGAATTTTTTAGCTTAAGTTAGAGACTTCAATATACTCTATGGCTTTCTAGCACTTAAAGTCATCTTCATAAGTCTAGATTTGATGTCCCACATCATCTACAACATCATTTCTAGTCTTCTATTTTCAACTTGCTAGAAATGACATCTTACATCATTGGTCATTTCATTTCAACTCTACTTCTCATTTCAACATTTGGCATTAGTTTCATGGTTGATTTCATTTGTGACTTCTAGCGTTTGATGTCAAACTTATTATTGATATCTAACATCAAACTTCTGACATCCAATGTTAATTTCATCTTTGTTGTTTGATGTCAGCTCTCATCTTTATCTTTTAACATACATCAAATTAGTTTTCACCTACATCAAATTTTCAATGTCTCACATCAAACTTACTTTCAACATCCAACATCAAACTTTATCTCTAACTTTTGATGTCATGCGTTAGACTTTTGATGCCTGGTGTTAAACTTTGTACTTTGCATCATTTTTCTTGTCTTGAACTTTTATGAAGTTTTCAATAGAATCTATGGATCCCATTACATCATTCTTGCACAATCTACAAGGCATTTTTTACCTATAGATAGGAAAATACTCATAAATATAAAAAGATTAACTTCTATAACCATTCAACTAGCATTCAAATTTTTTAGCTTAGAGCCTAATAGAACTTTGCTTCTATGAGATCTACTATTTATTTTAGCTCTTTTTTTCTTTTCACACACACACGCACTCTCCCTTGCTAAAATATTGTATCTCCCTTGTGCTATCATCTTGACATGAGAAGATCTACTAAGAATCAAATCAACACATTAATTTGATTTCCCTTTGCAATCATTAGTTGTTAGATCTTCTTTTGCTCCTATTGGATTTGCATTAGTGCACTCATAAGAGGAAGAATAGGATAATACAACTCCTCATTAGATCTCTCTAATCTCTGGTACATGTCTTAAGACACACTTTTGCAAGTTTCTTTCTCTCTTGTAAAATCTTGATTTTCTATTGTAGGATCTTTTATCTCTAGTTTTTCCCAAATTCACTTCAGATCTGTTCTACTCACATTTTCCTTCTTGACTTGCATGTGTTTATAGATAGATCTATTTTGTTTTCACATTATGTCACATATTTGCTATCAATCATGTTTCCATATTACATTGTGTTTTTCTGTTTTCTTAAACATTTTCTACTAGTTATTTTACGCACGTGAATTCCTTTTTTCTCAATACTAGCTAACGTTGGTAAAATGTATGACTCAGATCATGGGATTAATCCCTTAAGTCTTGGAGTCTCCTTTCAATTTTAGAGATTTTTCTTGAAAGGTTAGTTTTCTTGGACCATTTAGTGAGCATGAGTATCTTGGCTAAATTTCATGTTAGGTTGTGTCAATTTCCATTCGTTACGACAATTCCTACTACAACATATGTATCAAAAATTTTAGTTCAATATCTATTATGATTTGGAAGTGTAAGGCTTGGAAAATTCAATGCTAGAAAACCAAAAGTCCCAGCACAAAATAGTTTAACCCCAAATCTTACAGGCCTCAAAAAAGGATTTGGAGCATCCTAAATAGTCTAGCAGATGCCTTAGGGACTTAAAAATATGTAGCTAGCATATTTAGAAAAAACAGGAAAAATAAAAACTACAATGTGCAAGAATTCAAAAGTAGATCATGAAAGTACAGTAAATAGACATTTAAATATGAGCAAAGTAGAAATTGCAAACTTTGTATTAATTTAGAAAAAAATCACTATGCAAGTACAAGTTTAAAATATATAGATTGAGAGCTCTGAAGAAGCCCAAAATAAGAAAATATCTTTGGAATTTAGTTGCAAATGGTAGATTGTATTCTATACTCGATCTGCAATGGAGTTTCTCACAATTTGCACTATAAATAAGGTTGGATGATCTGGTTCTTGGGAGAGGTCTATGCTGAAAATGATGTTGGAAGGACCATGTAATTTGTAACTCTACTTTTTTGTATCTCTTTGGGAATTTGATTTGACCAAAAAGTCCTAAAATCGGCTGCAAAATTGGCTTAAATAGGCAATGATCTACATTGATTACAATTTCATATGTTCATATAAGCATTACAAGTTGTGCATAATGTAAATATGTAGCTTATAAGCTAG
>MNCI01033412.1:1065-36047 GCA_015680685.1 Gnetum montanum
TCTTTATTGCCGTACACAACTTGGGTTCAGGTTACAAGCTGCTCGAATAAAGAGCCGTTCACTCTAGGACTCCTACTGCGGGCACATGGGAAAAATTCTAACTCTGGAGTGATCAATCTGCCAGAGCTTCGCTACTTCTAGCCAGGATTGGAAAATGAAGGGAGTGCCGCCTCTTATTTATAGATATGGCAGCGGATTGCGATATCACGTACGCGATATCGCAGGGGAAGACGCGATATCGCGGCGGCCGCGATATCATGTACGCGATATCGTGGCACATGCAGGTCGTGTCTCATCACTAAGTAAAGAAAACAACTAAGTAAAACAAAGAAACTAAGTGGATGTTGCAACGATGATAAGTAATCTCGATCTTTATTATCATGCATAAATTATGCCCAAGTACAACCCACTTGAATAAAGATTCTATTCAATTGCTCAACATCACATTGCAGGCATTCACTCTATCGTTAAGTGAACTATGAAAACAAACTGCAAGAGTTTACCTAAGATTGTGATGAAAGTTGTTTCACTAATGCGATCAAGTGTCGGTATTTATAGGGTTGCATAGCATCCAATACATCATATCAACAATGATGTAGGTAGAGTTGCAATATCGTAGATTCATCATATGCTTATGAGAACCAACAAAAAATGGTTTTATAACATGGTAAGAACTTTGATACTTAGTTCATGGAGGTATCACTATAGGGGTGTGAAGAACATTTCTACCATAATAATAAGTGATGAGTGGTGAGGTACCCCTATGTCCAACCATACAAATCATAAGCGTTCATGCATGATTTATTTGAACTTCATGGACTTTGTAGTTTCTGGTGCACTAGTCTTCTAGGAAGTGAATCTTTGCCTTAAGGTCAATCATTGTCTTCCCAATTACACTTGTGAAGTACACTAGTATGGTTAAGTGTAACTGGGGCATCTGATTTTTATCATTTTGTATTTTATGGTTTGGTGTTCAAATGAAGATAAAAGTAATTAGATTAACTAATTTAAATTAACTAATTAACTAGTCATAACATAAGCATCAAGTCCCACTTTCTGTACACATCTTGAACCCACATATCCACTACTAGGTTACCAAGTGCTACACTACTGGGTGTACCAAGTAATAACACTACTGGGATTACAAAGCAAATAAGTGTTATGCTCGAAGTGGTCATACTTATGTGTTTAATCCATCTTGCTTAATTGCTTCATTAACTTAATTACTAGAAAACATTTAATAAATAATTAAAAACATTAAATGAATAAATAAAATATTTAATCTATCCAGAATGCTACAAGGTTTATCAAAAAGTTCATTTTTATTACCACACACACTGTTATGTTTAGGTATAACAATGCTCAAATAAAGATCCATACACTCAATGACTCCTGCTATAGGCACTCAGGAGAAAAATTCTAACTCTCAAATGAACAAACTATAAGAGCTTCACTGCTACTAAATCTATGTTGCCATAAATGCAATTTGTGGATGAGTAATTATAGTCAAATACTAACACTACATCAATGGGTCCTTGTCAACATAATATATGATGCATTGACGATGCATCGACGAGGCCTCATCAATGCAACCAACAAAACTATGATTCATCATATCCCCATGACTGAATGAAAACTCATCCTCGCGTTCTTTATAAAAATTGAAAAGGTATGAAATTATTGACTAACCTTCACAAATAAAAACAAACTAACTTAACAAAAAATGGAGTGCTCAGGTGTACGAATCAACACATTACAAAATTGGCGATGTTCAGGACACAAAATTGAACACCATGACATGACTCTTCAAAATTGGACAACACGTTTCTTGATGGCATGAAGTTTGGTGGAGAAGATCAAATAGTCCTAGGTAGTGGTGGCTCCTAAGGTTCTAAGAGACCTTCATCAGCTTCACGCACGTATAGTGGTCTAGGCAGCTATAGCTATCATACTGCTACTGCAACTTCTAGTGGGAGGCAGAAAGCATCTAGTAGTGCTTTCATTTTCTTCTCCTTACTTTTGGAATCATGCACCATTTACGCAACTTCATCGATGTGGGTTGGAATGGGTACATCCTAGGGACATGGTATTGCTGAAAACAACTCCTTTGCATTGATGAACTAGGCAATGAATTGTTTGTATTCAATGTCAAATGCTCTGATTGTATCCTTCAGCTCATGATAATCATTCATCCTTTTGGCTAGGTTCTCAGCAATTGATCATTGATTTTTGAATCATGCTCTAAGAAATTTGAGTTCATCGTTTGCAGTTTTAAGCTTCTGCTTGGTGTCTTTATAATGCTTGAACTCTATCTCATATAATAAATATGAGCTAGCCACTTATTTCTCTAACTCTAACCATGGTTTTTTGGTAGTCAGCATAGCCAAGTTTGCATATCATAGATTGGCTAACTCCATATATTTTATCATTTCTTCTATTTGTAACTCCTTTAAGTGAATCTCCACTTTATTGTAGGCATCAATCCTATCAACAATGGGTTGCCAAACTTCTTTTCTTTATTGGGGTTGCTAAAGGGCTTCATTTATTTTTTCCTTCACCATTTGGATGTGTTTCTCATTGAATTTCTTTTGTAGGCCAACCTAGTCTCTATAGTGATCTTTAAATTTTTCAAACTTCAAGGCTTCATTCTTCCAAGTGCCAATTTCGATAGCAAATTTCTGGTACAAGGCACAAACTTCCTTCATTGACAAATTTTGATCCTCTATGGCCAATTCCCTCAATTCCATATTTACCCTAGTTAGTTGCTCATGTTATTGATGAATAAATTCTTACGTTTGTTCCTTCTGGGCATCAACATTGCACAGGTGATGATTTTGGGTGGTTAGAGTCTCATTCTTCTAGCGCATCTAAGCCAAGTCCTTTTAAATTGAATAGGTCTTTGCCTCTACTATGGATTGGTTAAAGATGGCCATTATTGCCTCTTCCTTAGCTTTTCTAAATCATTCTTGAAGTGGTTCGAAAGCTTCATCCTTGGTTGTTATTGGGCTAAGGATCGTAGGGTCAATAAGGCAAGCACATGATTCAGCAACCTCCATAGCTAAGTGTTGATTTTATGCTTGAGTCATTTCAAGTTGCCCCTCCAAAATGATGCTTTTACCCCTTGCATCTAGTACCAGAAATGCTCGGGTAGAGAAGGTGATCACCTTGCTTGGCCTCACCATTGGATTGAGATGATAGGTTGCAATTTTGAAGTAGATGCACTCCACCGATGTGAGAGTGTTGTACTTTTTATGATCGACCCCATAGCACCACTAAGTCTAGTCCTTCTTGGCCTCAAGATCACCCTTTGTTAATAGCTCTACCAATTGTGTTTCAATGTCAAGCAACCCTAGTGCCTATGTGATAGCTTCAGCTAAGTAGGATACTTGAATATCCTTGATCTTTATTGTGGACCCTAGCCTTCTGTTGTTCCAGAAGAGATATGTCTCTCCCATGTACCATTTCCCACTAGATGTGATGACTGGCCACATGGGAGAGGTTTGCATTTGTGTTTTGAATTCTACTAGAGCTTTGTCTAGGAATGGCCCAAAGCTCATTTCTTGAATAACTAATCATTGAATCTCTCAAGACCTAATGATGTCAAGGCAAGCTTAAGTCAAAGTGACTTCAAGCCTTGGCATGGGTCTAGGCACTGCTCCTCGCTGTGATTGCTTAGTGGGCACTTCTTATTTTGGAATCTATCAGAAAAATTCCACTTCGGGCTCCTCATGAACAGGTCCTATTGCATGCATTGCCTTTGGTGGTTCTTGGGCTTGTTCTTGTTGGCCCCTTCCAACTTTAGGTCATTTCTTCCTTTGTTGAGAAGGTTATCCTTCCTATGGGGGCTTAGGTCTTGGTGCCATCCATAATCACAATAAGACCATTGGTTAGCAATCATTGTGTAACATGAAGCAATTGGGATACCTTTATCTCTTAAGATAGTTACATTTGGCTAAGTTGTGATTATGGCTAGTTTAATTATTCTAATTATTATTTATTTATGTGTTATTGGTAATAATTCATCCCAAAGGTTGTTGAAAGGGCTAACTTTTCAAAAAAATTGATGTTTGTATATTCTTAAGGTTATTAACCCTTTGGGGGAGTTGGAAAAATTTCCAAAAAAAAATTGCATCAATTTTTCATTGAAACCTTAAGGTTTGTGGCCCCCATGATAAAGAGCTTACTTCGATAAGTGCAGGATCGAAAAATGAAGTGATTTGGACAAATGATTGGGAAGTTATGGGCTCTAGAAGGTTTTGGGCTTTGAAAAATTACAAAAACTCCCCATGTATTATGAGGCAAATGTCAAAAAATTCCTAAGTACATGATGGTATATATAGAATTTATGCACTGCGTCGACAAGGCCTTGCCGATGCAACTATTGACCACTATAGACAACCATTGACTTTGGTCAAACTTGTAAAATACAAAGAGTTTTTAAATGAAATTAGGGTCAAATGAAAGCTCAAAAGGCCAAGAATAGTATGAAAACATGAAAAGAGGGTGTTGGAGCTCATAAATTTGGAAAAATGGAGAAAAAATGATTTAGGGGATAAATGAAATAAAAGTTTAAGGAGCACTAGGCAATATACATAATGGAATATGCGAAAGATAGGATTGTAGCAATGTCAAAGGTAAGAAACCTTAACTAATCAAGCCAAGAGCTATGCAAGTGGGTCCTCCCCATAGTAGGCTCATACCCTTGTTACCCTTGCATAACCTCAACTAAGGAGTTCATGGGTCCCACAATCGATTAATGATCACGAAAAGTTAAGGACCAACCAAAAAGAATCTATCCAAGAATTTCAACACATTAAACCAAGACATAGAGCATAACATAGAACATGGCAATGAAGTGAGTTATGGCAGCATGGATGGATCATAGAGAAGGTGGAATGGAGTTTGAAATTAAGGTCACAAGAAGTCCCTTGTGGAATTTGTGTTTAAAATGGCCTAAGTCTAGACCATCCTTAGTCTAGACCAAAACCAGCCATGTTCAATGACTTCACATCACCACTCAAACACTGATCCATCCACACGAGACATGAGAATGCTTCCACAAAACAACCATCATTTCATAAGGAGAAGAAAAAAGAGAAGTAGGAAGTGAGAGAGGGCCTTAGTTAGAGGGGACCTTTAGGCATGGGTGCATGTCTTTCTAGTTCCATACTATTACTTGTAGCCCATTTATTTGTCCAAGGGATGTGCTTTGAATTCTCATCATTTTTTTTCATTTTTTTTGAAATGGGAACCACACCATGCAAGGACTTATTCGTTTATTGTGTCTAAGGGATGTGCTTTGAATTCTCATCATTTTTTTTCATTTTTTTTGAAATGGGAACCACACCATGCAAGGACTTATTCGTTTATTGTGTCTAAGGGATGTGCTTTGAATTCCCATCATTTTTTTTATTTTGTGGATGGGAACCACACCATGCAAAGACTTTATTTGACTTCCTATTGGTGGCTGGAATGGAATAGTAAGAAGTCTATGAAAAATACTCAAGCACTCAAGTAAGTAGAAGAGTATGAAGAGTATTGAGTCCCCTTGAAGTCACACCCTTTACAAACCTTTTGAATCCTTCCTAATTTTGAAACTACTAGGGTCACCGATTGATTAAAAGTTTCTTTAATGGAAGGGATCTCAAATTCCCAGAACACAAAAAACCATAGAGTTTATCATATGGGTGAATATGGTGGACTCACTGCCTGTTCCATGGAAAATGCACAATGTCAAAGTCATCATACACTAGTGATGAGTGGTGAGGTACCCCTACACTCAACCATATGAATACGAGCGTTACACGTGCGATCTGGTCGAACTCTGCAGACTAAGTGCCTACATGTCTCATAGAACACTTAAGGTTAATCATTCGTTGTCTTCCCAGACTTACTTGTAGTTGTCATGGTTGTATGGTTAAGTAAGTCTGAGGTATGTGATTTTTATATCTTTTCTATTTTATCTCCTATGCTAATGAGGTGAAGGGTGAAGAGACTAATTCACTAACTTTAACTAACTAACTAAGCCTTAATTAACTTAGCATCAGCATCCATTCCCACTTACCATTNAAGAGATTAATTAACTAATAAAGAAATTAAATGATAAACAATAAATAATAGTAAATAAAGTCCTAATTAGCCTATTTAGCTTAATCCATGCACTGTAAGGTTTATCCAACAGTTCGTATTTATTGCCGTACACAAACTTGTGTTCAGGTACAATATTTGCTCGAATAAAGATCTGTTCACTTTGGAGTTCCTACTGCGGGCACATGGAAATTATTCTATCTCTAGAGAGGTAAAACTGCCAGAGTTTCGTTATGGTTTAGGCCTAAACTCATAAACAAGGGAGAGTTGCCTCTTATTTATAGACTTGGCAGCACACCATGATATCGCGGGGGACGACGCGATATCACGACCCATGCGATATCACATCCCATTAATTAGAATTCAAAAATAGAAACTAAACATTGAAAATCACAACATTAAGCACAAACCATCATTAATAAACAATAACAGTAGCACTCTGTCCTATGGCAATAAAGTAATTTTATTAGCAAAAATGAGGAAATATCATACTTGAACAAAATAAAACAAAGTAAAATATATAAGAAAATGTAAAATAATCAAGAAAGGTTCAAAGGTACTAATAATGGCATAAAATTAGAAAAATCTAAAAATCAAAAATTTGTAAAATAAATAACTTGTAAAATCAGAAAAACATGAAAAACAAAAAAGTAGAAAAACTAAGAAGCCATATGGATTGTTAACATGGATGGCCATCTCCTCCATGACTGAGTTGGAAGGAGGAGATCCAAAAAATGGAACGTGGTTGTCCATCTGTTGAGGTGGTAATTGCATTGGCCTGTCTCGGTTCAAGAAAAGGTTTTACTTGTTGGATATTGACCAACTACTTTTTATTTGGGCTTTCAAGCTTTTAAATTATCATGGCCTCAGAGGGAAAGTTTTGATCAATTATATAAGGTCCCTTCCACAATGTTTGGAGTTTTGCCTTCTAAGGTAAATGTGTGGGGTTCCAATAGAGGACCTTATCTCTTGGTTGAAGTTTTACCTTTCGTATTCTTAGGTCATGATGTTGCTTATTGAATGCCTTGTGCACATTCTTCAAAGATAGGGCCACTAATCAATTTTCATCTAACACATTCAGGTTGATCAATCTTTCTTTCTATGCTGGACTTAGGTCAAGATTCAAATCATAGGCTGTTGAGAGTGTACGAAGCTCAGATTGAATTGGGAGCATTGGAAGTTTTCCATACACTGGCTCATAGAGAGAATAGCCAATAGGAATTTTTCATATTGAATGATAAGCCCAAAGGGCATCGTTAAGTTTTGTACTCCAATCTTTTCTATATTTGCTAATGGTTCATGTTAGTATTTTTGTGATCTCTAGGTTGGTTACCTCTACTTGACTGTTGGCTTGGGGATGATAAGATGTTGTTAATTTATGTTCAACCCCCAAGCATTGCATCAACTTTCAAAAAGTGGCACCTATGAAATGAGTTCCATTGTTAAAAATTAGTGAATGTGGCACCCCAAACCTATTTACAATATCTTATTGTATAGATCTTGCAACAATGGATGATATACAACCAGTAACAATTGCTGCCTCTACCATTTTGTGCAATAGTTGACTACTACAATAATATATGTCTTTCCATTGGACATAGGTGTGGTGGGATCCATGAAGTCAATGTCTTATATGTCAAAAGGTTATAGTGGTTAAATTCACTATTGAGGACCTTCCATTTGAGTTGTCATCCCCCTATCTCATTGACAACATTTACAAGATTTAACAGAGTGGTGGGCATCCCTAAAGATTGTAGGCTAATAATATCCTGCCATTAGGATTTTTATGGCCATGCATCTCCCTGCATAGTGGCCTCCGCAAGGCCTTTTGTGAGCATCCTAGAGAATGTGTAGTTGATATTTGTCAGGGACAGACCAATAAATCAGGCCATCTACACACACCTTGTAGAGGTGTCTGTTGATTTCCATAAAGTATTTAGCCTGATGAAGAAATTGTTGCTTCCATCTAAAGTCAAGATCTTGTGGCATCTCCTAAGTGAGAAGAGAAGTGAGGATACCATTGTACCATGTTGATTCTATGGACGTTTGTTCATTTATTACTCCTATAAAGAGAAGTTCATCTAGAAACTGATCAGAGAGCATGCTCTCCTTCTCTTTATTATCCCATCTTAAGTAAGAGAGATGGTTAGCAACCACATTCTTGGCCTATTTTTGATCTATCATCGTGAGATTGAACTTCTGTAAGATCATGAGCCACCATATGACATGAGGGCTCACCATTGGCTTATTCATAAGGAAGCAGATTGCACTATGGTCTATGTGCACAAATACTTTGTAGCCAAGCACATAGTGCCTAAACTTTTCTAGAGCATACACCATGGCCATTAGTTCTTTTTTAGTGGTGGTGTAATTTAATTGTGCTCCCACAATGCTTCAACTCATGTAGTGGATGTAGTATGGATGTTTCTTATTATCCATCTATGTGAGCATTGCTTCCAAGGTGTAGTTAGATGATTCTGTCATGATGTGGAAGGGTCTAGACTAGTCTAGTGCTCGTAGTATTGTTGTTTCTACAAGTTTCTCCTTTAACTGTTGGAATGCATGTTCACATTCCTTGATCTAAATGAAAGGTGCATCTTTCTTTGTAAGTTCTACTAACGATTTTGTGATCTTAGAGAAATTCTCTATGAATCATCTGTAGTAGCCAATGTATCCAAGGAATAACCAAACATCTTTGACTATCTCTAGTTGATGTGTTATTCCTTGGATGACCCTTATCTTTTCTAGGTCTACCTCAATTTCTTTTTGTGAAATTCGGTGCCCTAGTACAATGCCTTCTTGGATCATGAGATGGCTCTTTTGCTAGTTGAGTTGTAGATTTATTTTAACATATCTCTTTAATACTTGCTCAAGGTGATCCAAAGCTTGCTCAAATGTAGCTCCATAGGTGGAAAAGTCATCCATGAAGACTTCCACACCACTACTAATCTACCATTGGAAAATACTAAGAACTAGGCATTGAAATGTTGCAAGGGCATTGCACAGACAAAATGGCATCTTACAATATACAAAAGTCCCCCAAGGACTCATGAATGTTGTTTTGGCTTGATATTCTAGTGCAATTTGGATTTGGTTATAGCCACTATAACCATCCAAGAAGTTATAATAACAATGCATAAATATGATGTACAACACTTAATCTACAAATGACAATGGAAAATGATCTTTAAATGTTGCCATATTCAACAACCTGAAGTCAATGCAGACTTGCCACTTGCCACCTTTCTTTGACATAATTACGAGTGGGCTAACCCACTTACTATCTGTGATGGGATAGATGATCCCCACCTTGAGGAGTTGTTTAATTTCCTCCTTGACAATCTACTTCAATTTGGGATTTAATTGCCTCTACAGTTGCCTTCTAGGCTTCATGGCTAGGTCAATGTAAATGCGATGTTGGCATATCCTTGGATTGATTCCTATTAGCTCAGGATATGACCAAGAAAATGTTGTTGCCCATTTGTTAACTACCTTTAATAGCTTTTCTTTTTGTTCAGGAGAAAGTTTGGCATTAATTATGACCATTTTACCATTGTTTAAAAATGCATATTCCATGCCTACTAGTAAAGCTTTTAGCTCTAGGGGCTCCTGCTTGAAGTTATTAGGGATTTTCAACTCTTCCCAACAAGTATCATCATCTTCATTAGAGAGTTGGAAATGAACTTGTTCAAGTTTGTCCATGCCTTCAACATAAGCACATTTTAGGCTCTTAGTTGGTTCCATGTATAATGTGCTACTATCTGAGTCAGCTATCAACCACTGGGTGCCCTCCTATTTTGTGGCTACTAGATACAAACACCTTTGAATATTGATTTCTTGTGCACACTGATTGCATGCTTTAATGTATGTACTATTGATGGATCAAATCTTTTGCATGTAATTACACTCGTTATTGCTATACATGATGCATGGAATATGCTTCTTCTCTACCTTTTCCAATTTATTTTGCTTGGAGATTTCTAGAGAGAGATCCCTTATGCCCATATGTGCATCGACCGTGCTTAACCAAACTCTTCCCATAATGATGGGAAAGTCACTTTTGTAGTTTTCAACCTTAATCACTAGAAAATTAGCAAGATAGGACCACATACAAACCATGGTTACAATGTCCTCTACCAATCCCAGGGGCATAGTAATTAATCTATCAATTCTAGATAGATGTTGCTCTTCTTAAGAGGTGGTAGGTTCTAGGTCTTATACATGTCATGGGAGATGAGATTAACTCTAGAACCAAAGTCAAGAAGAGCCTTACATGGCTCATGTCCATCGATCAAATCTTTTCATGGGAAGATTGCCAACCTTGATATAGTTAGAAACAACATGAGTTAGCATTACAGTGCAAACCCAAGGTGGCACTTGGTTTGAAGAGCACTCAAAGGTATTTGGTGTAGAGGATGAGGGTATTAGAGATATAGGATGATCAACTAGACAAGGTTGTGAGGGTTGGAGAGGATTGTTGGGTCAGAAGAAGTGTATTTTTTTAGATCGATTGTCCAAACCACTCAGCTGGAAAGCCAATTGTGAATGTATAGCCCTCATATCATTTCGTTATTGTGGTTGTGGAGAAATCTCACCCTACATGGATGGAGCAGGAGGTAGCTAGGTGGAAGGTGGAAGTGTATGTGCAGACGAATGCGGAGGGTGGTATGGATATGGATATGGGTTTTCCCCCAGAGTAGATGGTGAATGTATTCAATGGTACTCTAGAGGACAATAGTGATGTTGAAATGAGGTATGACTTGCAAAACTTCTTAGAGAGATAGATTGCTAAACATAGTACCCATATGGATCTGGTTGCCTATAAGGGTACTACTACCTTGGTGGTGGCATTCCCCACAATTGTGGTTGGTACCATTGTTGATATTGTTCATAAGGTTGAGGAGGAGCTCCACTTGGATAGTAAGCTTGTTGTTGCTGGTGGAACTGCCTTGGATTACCTTGAAGATATGGTAATTATCTAGGTGCTTGCCTACGTGCTAGTCGAGGATTTAATGCATACACCCTAGACTCTTGTAAGTGTAACACCATAGGGCAACAACCATTTGGATGTTCATATTAACAAATGTCACAATTAGTTTCATCATCAAAGTCGGTTTCCATAACTTCTCTGCAGTCGCAGCTTTGCCCTTACCTTTTTGGTAGGCACGTTTACCTTCTTTTCACCTTTTGCAATTATGATCACTACTTTGCTCTTTGAATTCTTCAGTGATCTTCATAGCAATTTGAATGTTTTCATTCAAAAAGTCCCATAATTTATCAACCTTTTCCAAAATATCATAAATAGATTTTTGGATGGGTAAGGTTTTCCTGTTCACCACTTCATCAAGTGACGACTCCTCCTCATCACAAAATTAGACCTTCTATTTCCTGATGGAAGGATCCCTATTATACTCTTCTACACTTTCTCTTTTCTATAACTCACCTTCTTCTTTTACTACCTACTCAATCATCCTTTGGATCTGATGAGCTCTCAGTTCAGATGGTCTTCCTTAGGCATACACCCCAAGAGTTCTTCTAGTTTTTACTCTAAGCCCATTTATGATGTGGCGAAGTTGTTCCTTCTAAGAATAACCATTGCCAAGGCATTGGTGTAAGAGTGAATAGTATCTACCCATAGCAACATCCAAGGGTTCATGTGTTCCTTGTTTCCAACCTTGGATTTGCCTTCTCAGATTAGACACTCTAGAGTACGTCTAGTATTTGTCATTAAATAGCTCTAACATGGTCTCCATCGGTGAATGGATTTTGATTTGAAGAACTGGTACCAGCTTTTAGCTTCTTTGATGAGTGTCCTAGGAAAGAGCTTGAGTTTTTGCCATTTATTTTCTATGTTCTGTAAGGCATAGACATCATGAAAAGCTTGTAGATGTGTCTGTGGATCAGAGTTGTATCCCCTCTCAAATCTTGGGATATTATTCATATCTTAGTGCTTGATCCTACTATCCTTCATATGTCTAGTTGGAATCTTTACTAACTCTGCAATATTGAGCATGCTTTAAGTTGCTAACAAAGGTTCATCATCATTACTGCATCGATGACACTAATGATGGTTTCGACCACCCCTTTGATATTGGTGGCCTTCACAGTCATTGTTGCCTCGTTGAACACCTTCATCATGATTATTTCGATGGTGGTTTCCATGAGAACTAGTAGATGAAGAGGAATGTTTGAAATCAGATGAAGAGGATGAAGAGGAAGGTGGACCACCACTACCACCGCAGTGTCCACCACCACTTTTTTGCTCACTACAATTACCATCCTTAGATCCCTTGCTATTGTGATGCTTGCCTAAGTCCTTACCTTAGCTATCACTTTTTCCTAAATCTAGTTTATGAATAGTGGATCCCAGGTTCAGGGTCACAACCTCATTCCAATAATAGGGGGTGGAGAATCTTCATGTTGAGAATCTTTAGGAGGAGGATCCTCATTGTCATCTTGATTTAGTAGGAACAAGGAATTACTAAAGTGTTTCTCCTTTGTAAACTCATGGAACTTCTCCTGGTGTCAATCTCGCCTATGTTATGTTTCAGTGGGATGATAATCCTGAGTGTCATAACCATCCATAACGTATTCTTCATGAAGATTTGAGATGCCCAACTTCTTAAGAGTTTTAAGTAGCATCCTAGGTACATATCTATCAGTTACGTCATCTTAGTTGTTCATCCTGATGTAGGATGAAGGTGAAGTCTGGTACATACTCATTTAGATGAGTATATACCACTTTGCATTCCTATGGGGCCAGTGGTTTAACATCTTTGTGTCTGTGGGAAGAGGAAGACATATTGCAAAACAAATAAAATTATCAATGTGCTTAGTAATTTATATGTCGTTGAGAGTGATGTTGACCTTGAGTTCGTCCAATGATATAAATAATATTCACTAATCCTAGATAGTACATGTTTCAACAAACAAAGTCCCTGGCAATGACGCTAATGATGAGTGATGAGATATCCCTACACTCAACCATATGGATCACAAATGTTCACGTGTGATTCGGTCAAATTTTGTGGACTTTGTAGTTTCTAATGCACTAGTCTTCTAGGAAGTGAATCTTTGCCTTAAGGTCAATCATTGTCTTCCCAATTACACTTGTGAAGTACACTTGTATGGTTAAGTGTAATTAGGGCATCTGATTTTTATCATTTTGTATTTTATGGTTTGGTGTTTAAATGAAGATAAAAGTAATTGGATTAACTAATTTAAATTAACTAATTAACTAGTCCTAGGGATTACCAACGGTCCCACTTTCCGTACATAGCCTGAACCCATGTATCCACTACTAGGTTACCAAGCAATAACGCTACTGGGATTACCAAGCGAATACATGTTACGCTCGAAGCGGTCATACTTATGTGTTTAATATATCTTGCTTAATTGCTTCATTAACTTAATTACTAGAAAATATTTAATAAATTATTGAAAACATTAAATGCATAAATAAAATATTTAATATATCCAAAATGTTGCAAGGTTTATTAGAAATTTCATCTTTATTGTTGCACACACTATTGTGCTCAGGTATAACAATGCTCGAATAAAGATCTATACACTTAATGACTCCTGCTATGGGCACTTGGAAGAAAAATTCCAACTCTCAAATGAACAAACTACAAGAGCTTCACTGCTACTAAATCTTTGTTGCCATAAATGCAACTAGTGGATGCATATTTATAGCCAAATACAAACACTACATCGTCGAGGCCTCATCGACGAGTATTAGTTGACATAGCCAACAAAGCTATGACTCATCAGTAAGCAATTAAGTTAGTAAGACTTATGATACTCATCATTGAAGAAAGTTACCAAGTTATAGTTATCTTAAAGAAGAGAGTTATGATTATATGATCTTATTTTCTACTCATTAGATCCTAGTATGGTAGATTTGTCATAAGATGTAAGATGCAACTTTAACAACAATTATAGTATAACTTTTGTATCTTGTAGCATTTTAAAATAGAAACATGTGATCATGCTAAGGAAGATTATTGAGGTCCACAAATTTACCATGAGCAATTAACTAAAAATATGTGCTATACTCTTTAGAACTTCTTCTAACTAGAACTTGATTAGGAGGTTTGTAACTAAATGATGAGCCAATGCCTAGCCATAATGCAATTGTGTAGTGATTCACAATTTCCATTTATCAACCTACATGATTAGGTTGTTATCTTGCTAGGCTATCATGGTCTTGATCTCTTGCATGAATGAAAGAAATAATTGTTACCTTTTAATGGTTCAATCTTCATGGTTACTCCAACTCATGTTTGCAAATCCAAGCTTGCATGTCGTGCTAAGATTAACATATTTTGGTATCATTTTTATTAGGGGTTGAGCGCATATTCCAAGATGCTTACTTTGAAGCCCTTATATTCACAACCTTGAAGTCTACCTTATCCTACAAATCTATCTACTCATTTGAGAACCATTTCCTACCTCTTAGAGCTTTCACAAAAATTAGCCAAGTTCATCTTTTTGCAAATTCACTACTTACTCTAGAACCTCTTTCATTAAGTCTTTTTTAATGAACTAATATTTCATCTTGTAGATAAATATTTGGGTGCCATGTTAATAATATTGACTGTACCTCATGTACATTAGGTCACTAATGTTATTCATCTTAATACACTTAACTTTAAATTTATATTATTTGTTTTAAGAATTTGTGAGCAAAACATATTGCACAAAAAAGAATATGACATGCTCAAAGGTTCTTAGAACTTTAAAGCTTCTTGATAATAAAATCCTTATCAAGGAAGTGACCAAAGATTAATAATTCTAATTCTTCAAATCATGTTCCATCTTCATAGGGATAGGGATAGGAGGTGGAACCTAAAATAAGTGAAACATAAATACACCCCAAGATATATAATCCAATTAAAACTTTATATAACTCAGCATTGTTCACCAAAATCAAACCCATGATTTGGAGCTTTCAAATTAAGTATCTTACCACTAGGCTAACACCTCATTGTTTTGGAACTTGAAAGAATAATTTTAAGTACACTTCAAGACATAACTAACATGATACTTTAGAAGAATTAGAAGAAAATGTAATAGGGGTGTTGGAACCTGAAATAATTGAAACATAGGCATACCCCAAGATTTATAGAAGTTTATAACTTAGTGCTACCTAGTAGAATCAAACTTATGATCTAGGGTTACTAGGCTAAGACTTGTATGACTAGGCTAACACCTCATTATAGGGAAATATAATGATGCCTCAAGGATGCCTAATAAGATAATGATAAAACCACTTGAGACATCTATCATTGGCATATTGCATCTTCATAACATATTTATAAGTTTAACTAAACAAGAACATCAAAATTATGAATTCATTTGCACATGTGAGAACAATGTGGTGATGTATAAAAAAGCATGTGACCACGATCACCAAATTTAATAAGAATAAATATGTTAGGAAGATATTTCAACCACATAGTAAAAGATCATTACCTAGAGGCTCAATGCTTATCCTACAAAGGCAAGGTCATGCAAAGGTTATTGGATAAGTATAAGCCTTATCTTTTTTAAGTGGTTGTGTTTAGGCTTGAACCTAGGCTTTATGACTTGAGAAACAAACACCTTACCATCATTTCAAATGATTAGAAAAATATTTTAATCATAGAGTAAAGGATCATTACCTAGAGGCTCAATGCTCATCCCACTAAGATGGGGTCATAGGAAGGTTGGTAGATGAGCAAAAAGCTTTACCTTTTTCAGTAGTTGTGCCTAGGCTCAAACCTAGGTTTTACAACTTGAGAAACAAGCACCTTACCATTATTCCAAATGATAACATGAGAGAGCTAAAAGTTTACATGCTAAAGAAAAAATTAAAGTATTTAGAAATAACCAAGACTTCTAAGAAAAATATATTGCAATTTATAACTTGTACAATATTGCTAAGAAACTTTACCTTTTGAATTAAACTCATATTACTATCATTTTTTCTATTTTAAAATCTAGGTCTTAGAAGTTTATTTACTAATATCTAGCCTTTACTTCACTTTTGATGAAACGCGATATGCACAAGCCGCGATATCGCGTCGTCCCCTGTGATATCGCATACGCGATATCGCGGTCCGCCGCCAAATCTATAAATAAGAGGCGGCACTCCCCTCATTTCCATCTTGGCTAGAAGTAGCAAAGCTCTGGCAGTTTGATCGCTCCAGAGTTAGATTAATTTCCCATGTGTCCGCAGTAGGAGTCCTAGAGTGAACGGCTCTTTATTCGAGCAACTTTGTACCTGAACGCAAGTTGTGTACGACAATAAAGACGAACTTGATTGGATAAACCTTGCAGTGCATGGATAGGATTTTATTTATTGTTATTTATTGCTTTCCTAGAATGCGGTACGAGTACAACTTGATTACGAGCATCTAAGGATGTGTACAGCTAGTCAAGGAATTGGTTGCTCGTCGCATGCGGTATGAGTACGACTTGATTACGAGCATTGAGACTACTCGGTAACCCAGTAGCATATTTTAGGATCTACGCTTGGTAATCCCAGTGGTAGTCCTAGTGTGTACAGCTAGTCAAGGAATCGGCTGCTCATCGCACTTAGGCTAGTTAGGTTCTCTTATCCTGCACTCCTAGAACGTGGGGTAAGTACGACTTGGCTATGAGCACCTACNGTTAATTTAGATTTAGATCCTTAGTTAGAGTTAGTTAGCTTCTTCAACCCTTCACCCTTTAGCATAGGAGATAAACCAGAAAAGACCAAAAAAATCATATACCTTGGGCTTACTTAACCATACACCGTGACAACAACAGGTAAGTCTGGGAAGACAACGAATGATTAACCCCAAGTGTTCCATGGGGCGTTTAGGCATTTAGTTTGCGGAGTTTGACCGGATCGCGCGTGCTACACTTGTTTCGTATGGTTGAGTGTAGGGGTACCTCGCCACTCATCAACTTTGCTACCTAATTTTCTCTAGAGATGTCACTTTATAAAAATTATTTAGTAATTCTTAGTAATTAATAACTATTAAATTGGATGTAGGATGGTTGTGGGTTCAAAAGATTCAAATTAGTGTTTGATTAATCAATAGTGGGATTCAAATAACAAATGCATCTAAAAATAGAATCCAAATTTGCAATAATCATGTAAAAGCCATAAGAAACCAAATAGGACCATTTGATTTAACCATATAGGATGATGGTGCATTTACACGCTCTAATAGCAGTGGCTTATACATGAGTAACCTTAGCCTCTTATTACTTATTAAGCCTTCATTTTAGATTATGGTCAAGATCCTAAAATCGTTGGGCTTGAGGTTTCTTATCTCTCAGCCTCTTATTACTTATTAAGCCTTCATTTTAGATTATGGTCAAGATCCTAAAATCGTTGGGCTTTCCTTTTTTTAGATTTGAAGTTTCTTATCTCTGGTCCTTTGCTTTTGTAGTCTAAATTTTTATTTTTAATATATATTTATTTTAGGGTCGGACACACCCCCTAAATTACGGGCAAGATTGCGTTGGTGGAATTAGCGGAAACAAATCGTGTTGTTAATCTAATGGCCAAATTCTTCGTTGTCTCATTACCTAAAGTTCTTTGTCAGCTGGCGTTTGAAAATTCATGCCGTAGATCTGGTTTCCATGTTCCTAACGGAAGAACAAAGGTTCTTCCAAAAAAGAAAGACACAAAATCAATACTACGCGGTTTCTATCATCTTTCTTTGAATGCACGAGTCAGCTAGCTAGTAAATGCACAAACGACGGAGCCGTTCTGGTCTTTAAACTAATCGTATCAAACACGTACCAAACCAACAATGGTTTTGGTCACAAATGTTAAAATCGTTATCATTTTGTTTCTGGTCAGTCAGACTGATCTATTGCATAATCCTTTTGTTTTTATGGACATGTTTCTGCATAAATACATTGCTAGAACAACCCATAATAGGAAAAACAAATTTTGCAGAACAGTTGCGGGAAAAATCGCATACCCAGAATAAAATCAGATCACTGACAATTGAATTGAAATGCTTGAAGGCATTATAATGGGAACAGGATGAACGACAGACGACGAAAATGCGCAGGTCACTTTTTATGCCTGTTAATTACACGATAAGGTGTCGGAAATTTCGTGAAAAGACCGGCAGGGAAATAAAAAACCACTGCGGTCACGGGATTTTCTGCAATAAAGAGAAGAATTAACGAATTCAACTTTGCATCGACGAATCACTGGTAAAATTAAGAGGCTTTTCCACAGCTTTGCAAATCTCAGCCAATGAGAATTCTCTGATGCGTTGTCAAGAACCATGATTGGGCAAAAGTAGGATGGCCCTCAAATGCCTAGCGTTTCGTTCTTTCGTTCATGGAAAAGTCAAGAGTGCCTGCTCTTCTCACATTTTCCTGCAAGACTTTCAGTGTTTCTTCGTGGTCTTCATTGACCCCGACTATTGACTGGTTTAATCACTGCTGCTTCATCAAATCTATGCATATAAATTAGAGCCCGGGGGCCTTCTATGATTTCATCAAGGTCAGGTTGCAACCAGTTAGTGAGTGATATGGGTTCCGCTCGGTATCTTATTCTGTTTTCACTGCTCTTATTTCTGCTCTTGTCATTCTCCTCCGCCGAGGTTATCTTTGAGGAGAGATTTGATGGTGAGTAGTTTTTGGGTTGTCTTTGGTTGTGCCGATCCGTTGGGTTTGGCGGCGGGTTTGCTGCTTGTTTTTAGCTCATGGTTTATTGGGTATTGGTTTGTTTGTTTGTTTGGTTGTTTTGATCCTGAGCTCTGCTTCTGTTGTTTTGTAAGTCGCTGGCTAGTTGAAGTTCTGGGTGTTTTCTTTAATAATGGTCTCTTGCAGCTTAAAGGATTGATTTCACAGTAGCAATGGGTTGATCAAGTTACTGCTCAGTGGGAGTTCTGTCTCATTCCCGTGTTTTGAAGCTTGAAGAATTGTTTTTCCAATAGCAGTGGGTTGCTTCTGTTTTTTTTTTTTGGGCTTAAATTACTGTTCAATGGAAGGTCCTGTTGTTTTCTCTGATTCCCGTATCTTGAAGCTTGAAGAATTGACTTTCTAATAGCAGTGGGTTGGTTCTGTTTGTCTGGGCTCAAGTTACTGGTTAGTGGAAGTTCTGGGTGTTCCCTTTCATTCCTTTGTCTTGAAGCTTCAAGAATTGATTTTCCAATAGCAATGGGTTGGTTCTGTTTGTTTGGGCTTAAGTTACTGTTTAGGAGAAGGTGCTGGTGTTCTCTCTGTTGGAGTTCCAAGAGTGGATTTCACAATAGCAATGGGTGGTCATTTTAACCAAGCATTGAATTTTTTATTTTACATTTCACTTTATTTCTCTATCTTGGTTGGTAGGAATTTTATTTGAATCAGCTCATGTAGTCTTGCGACGGATGGTTGCTTTTTACTTGCGCTGTACCTTTAGGTTCTTTGTTTTCTGCCTCATTTCTCTGTTTCGATTTCATGTTTCCATCTATAGCTATTACTTGGAACACATGAAATATTCTCTTAACATATTGGCTTCGATTTTAAGGCTTAAATATTGCTAGGCTTCTCTCTCTCTCTCTGTCTCTCTGCGGCAATCTTGAACTTAGATTTCAATGCGCTTACTGTTTGATTCCGGTTCTTTTACTCTCTTTATCTTCAACTGCTTGTTTTCTTCTATGGGTTGTTGAAACAACCCTGATACCAATCCTCTAATACAAGAGGTTTGGTCTGTTGGTAAATTAATGTAAATTGTTTTGGCTTGCTTGTAAGGGCTAAATCCATCTTGCATGTGCAGAGGGCTGGGAAGGCCGGTGGGTGAGATCTGACTGGAAAAGGTCTGAAGGGAAAGCCGGATCATTTAGACACTCTGCGGGAAGATGGGCAGGGGATCCTGATGATAAAGGTATATGCTAGATGTTAGTTTTCTCTTTTTATTTATCTTTTCACTACATAGCTTCTACCCAGAAATCTATGTGATGATATTGCTGATATCCTGAGTTGTGTTTTTATATACGCAGGAATTCAAACATACCCTGATGCTAGGCATTATGCAATATCTGCTAAGATTCCAGAATTTACTAACAAGAACAGGACCCTGGTACTACAATATTCTGTTAAGTTTGAACAGGAAATAGAATGTGGAGGCGGGTATATAAAGCTTCTAAGTAGCTATGTCAATCAGAAGAAGTTTAGTGGTGATACACCTTACAGGTATATAAGAAAAGTAAAATACTAATCTGGATTTTGTTATTTTTATACCTTTGTGCTTTCAATTCTATTGTGTTTAATAGAATTTCAGTCTGCTTGTTGTAATTTAAAAATGAAACACAGTCACTTGCAGAGTTCCAACCTGAACGGTTGTTTCTCATGGATTTTTGGATTTTATTTGCTTATGTTGCAGTGTGATGTTTGGTCCTGATATCTGTGGCACAGACACGAAGAAGCTACATGTTATCGTGTCCTATCAGGGGCAGAATTATCCTATAAAGAAGGATTTAACATGTGAAACAGACAAGCTGACTCATGTTTATACTATGATTATAAGGCCTGATGCATCATATAGCATCCTTGTCGATAATAGAGAAAGAGACTTTGGAAGCCTCTATGATGATTGGGATATACTCCCCCCTCGCAAGATCAAGGATCTTAAGGCAAAAAGGGTAACACTTATGCCTTCTTAAATTTCAAGTTACATAAATTTTGTTTCATTTAAGCTTACCTGCTTTGCCAAGAAATCGAAGGATTCTTTTTAATAATCTTATACAATTTTCCAGCCTGCTGACTGGGATGACAGGGAATATATAGAAGATCCAAATGCAACAAAACCTGAGGTAAAGCTGTTTTGTTTTGATTTTGTTTAATCCAAATGTTCTTAACTTTTACAAAGGTGATAAAATTTCCATTTGATTCTTTTTCAGGGCTATGATTCTATTCCAAAAGAAATACCTGATCCTAATGCCAAACAGGTAGCTTGCAACAAAATGGTCTATGTGGCTATTAGGGATATTGAAGTTTTTGTATTTGATTTTTTATTTTATTTTTTTGTTAATTGGCAATTTGCTTAGTATACGCTTTTACATTCTTGTTTAGCCTCTTGATTGGGATGAGGAAGAAGATGGGCCATGGAAACCACCAAAGATCCCAAACCCCGCCTACAAGGGACCATGGAGACCCAAGGTATTTGGGCCGGGTCATGTTATCATCATTTTTCATTAATGATCAACTTTGTTTTGTGATACCTTTCTGTCCTAATTTTTGCCACACATATAGTTGCTGGTTATATTGAATAAATAATAACCAAAATAATGGAAATTACCATTTTTAATCAGAAAATTAAGAATCCTAACTACCAAGGCAAGTGGAAGATTCCATGGGTTGATAATCCAGGTATGCCAGATTGCTTGCATTGTAGTACTTTTGACACGGTTGCCTTTAGAGCATATGTGAAATTGGATTCCAAGACCGTACCTAACATGTTCTGTTTTATATTTTTTTTTCTTCTTTTTTCCTTTTCAGAGTTTGAAGATGATCCAGATCTTTATGTTTTCAAGCCCCTAAAGTATGTGGGTATAGAGGTTTGGCAGGTAAAGCATTATTCTTTATGAAAATATCAAGTTAGAGTTAATATTTTGTGTTATAGCTTGTATATTTTTATGGTTCAATAATGCTAAGGGTACATCATTAATTCAGGTAAAAGCGGGTTCAGTATTTGACAATATTCTTATCTGTGATGATCCTGAGTATGCACATCAAATGGCTGAAGAGACTTGGGGAGCCAACAGAGAGGTTTTTAAAACAGTCAATAGCTGCATTATTTAGTCAATAAATTGTTTTGAATTATTGAACTTAGTTTGTTTGTGCAAAATGCAATGTTGCAACTTCATAGGGTGAAAAGGAAGCTTTCGAAGAAGCTGAGAAAAAAAGGAGAGCTAAAGAAGAGGAGGTATGAATATTTCTTGGCCCTGCATTTAGATGTGTAACTGTGAAATTAACTAGAAGGGAGAAAACAGTAGAAGATGGTCCAAGGCTGAAACACAAACTCATTGTTTATCAGGAAGCAGAAAGAGCAAGGCAAGAAGGGGAACGTAGGAGACGTGAACGTGATAGAGACAGAGGCTCTCGATACAAATACCGTGACAGAATAAGGGATCGTCATCGTAGAAGGGTAAATAAAAATTTATTTCATTATTCTTAAACAGTGGTTCTGCTTGATAGATTCCCGGCTAAATAGATTCACAATATGAATGCTTTTTCACCATTAGGTATGTAATATTTTGTGACAAGAGTACGTTCTCGATAGAACTAAACACTTGTATCCATTTGAATATGTTTACTTGTTCATAATTTAGGCGTATGCTTTTCTTTATATTAGATCTGGATGTTTCCATCTGAATCTGGGGCTGAACATATCATTCTTGCTGCCTAAAGAGATAACTTGGTCTTTCCTTTTGGGAATCTATTCCTTTCTTTTTATGAAGCTTCTATTTGTCATTTTATCCTGTTTTTGTTTTTGTTTAATTATCTGTTTGAGTTTACAGATCTGATTTGGTAATTGGACTTGGTGATTGTCACCGCACATCTAAATTTCTCTGTTTACATTGTGTCTCCATGCAACTATCCTCTGGAAAGAGGGATAAATGTCATGTCATCATTACCCTTACTCATATACGAATGAGCGACTTCTTGGTTGATATGTCTTTCTGTTGACACCTTGCTCAATTTTTTCTTGATGCTACTTGGGCTTGCATCTTTAACATGATTTAGGTGGCACAGCTGGAATTTGAATTTATGGCCTACTTTTAAAGATGCATCCTTACTAGTAAGCCAAAGCCATAAAGCTAAATGTGTGCTTTGTAGTTGATAATTCTATCAGATCTGTAGGTGTTTTAAAAGCTTTGTGTTTATCATAAATTCTCATATTCATGATTTCGATTACCATAATGATCAGCAGACCATGTTATGGGATGGCTTGATGGAACGAATTGCTTAGGAATTTAGGATAGCTTTAAATTTTAAGCATGATATAGCTAAGCATCCATACATTTGGATGATACGTTACTGTAAACTATAATTTAAATTCGCCAGTTTTATGCTTTTACGATATTCTCTGATAGGATTGATATACATTTATCGGTTGGAAAGTTTTTGTTCATAGTACTGACTATCAGATATTTTTTTTAACAGTATGACATTGATGATGATTATGATCATGTAAGTACCTGCCCTCATTTGTTTCTGCTTTTGTTGAGGAATGAAAAAAAATATATTGAAAGACTAACGTAACCATGTGTTTGCACAGGATGAACTTTAAAATGGATGAGAGTATGCAGGATGGACTACATATTTTGATCTGATGCACTGATTATCATCTTCTACATGAGGATAACCTGTCTTGTTGTAGTGTACTAGCATTGATAGTTTCTTGGTTTATCCAAAGAAAAGTATTGATCATAAAGCCAGGATGTCCTAAATTTTCAGCCCCGTGGTTGGTATTTAAGTCATCCAAACTTGCACTTTTGTATTTCTATTGATCCTTGATTTGTAACAGTTTCACCAGTTACTCTTGTTAAGGGATGCTATATTTATTTCTATTGCAGTGAAATGCCATAAATGATTCTTTCCAAGATTGTTTTATGAGCATGTTTAATCACCAACACAATTAATTTCTTTTTGTTCAGATTTTCAATAATTCGTCAGGGCCTTAAGTCAATACGTCATATGTTAAGAGCACAAGCAATATATTAAATTGTTAGTTTCCGATGATCAAAGTTCTTTACAACCTAACAAACATTCAATGTTAATCCATGCTAATGGGAAGGCATCCGTGACGTATGTTGATTATGGTGGGAAGGCATCATTGACGTATGTTGATTATGGTCCGTGTTTTAACTTTTGACACCATGTTACATATATTATGGATTTTAACAACAAAAAGGTTTTAATTAAAAATTAAAAGTGAATTAACGAATGAAGGACTTGCAGAAGAGGTTCTCTCAGACATCATTATTGTATTAGTAATACCAGAGGCGTATGTTCAGAATTAAACCTGTGACGTATTATATTTGAGACTACAATACCAACTAGCTCATGATCAAGGATCTGTAAGATAAACATAATAACTTTTTTCTGAAGTCAGCTTCGTATGATCATTTAATAAACGGCCAAAACATAAAGATGATGATAGGATATAGCTGAATTTCACCTTCTGCACATGGCATTCTTAGACTTCAGAAGGTGCTTTGAACCTACAACTTTCTTTAGAAAATTCAAGATCGCAATGTATTTTAGTTCCTATTGATGCGTAAATTGATGTGAAAACTTGTTTAAAGAGATTATCGCCTAGGGTGTCTCCGTATGGGTACAGATACAGAAACCGAGAATAGTTTCAGCTTGAAAGGGCTATGTGACAATAATAATAATAATAATGAAGTCCTCTAATGAAATATTCTTAACCATATGTACAACAACATTAATGAAAATAAAATTTTGTTAATAACCTCGTAGTAAAGAAATCATAATGGTGAAAGTCTATTTTAAATTAATTCTAGGTTGACTAAAAATTTTAAAAGATTGTCGTGATTAACAAATAAAACTCATTCCTTTGGTACTATAGAGATGTTGATTTCGTCACACACAACGCCACTCCAAAGCAACGACTATTTTGAATTTAGATACTTAAACAATTTTCAGTATATCAGAAAATGGCACATTTTTCAGTATATCAGAAAATGACACATCACTGATAACAAATGCAGTTACCGAATTTTAATAAACAGATTGCACGTAAGCATAAACTAAATACTGGCCAATGGCGATGATGTTGTCACTGAGGATGAAACATTTTTAGTAGTGTTACCATAGATAGAAACTTATACTTGAAACTTATACTTGCTACTATGCTGCAAATGCAGGCAACAAAACTACACTTATCAGGGCAACGTAATGAAACAAGGCAATGCAACAGGACCATAAAGAGTTTCCTGATTGAAAACAATTTACGAGTTGAAGAATGCAATAAATCAATATCTAAGGATTTGAGGATATGAAAGTTGGAAGAAAAAAAAAACTACTTTTTGAATTATAAAAAACAATGAAAGTTTAAGCATTTTAAAAAAATTTAAAATTAGTGCATAGAGTGATATATGGCACAATGTACTAATAATATGTTTTGAAATGCTGAAAATATTAAATATCTGTAATTGAAAATGCAAAACTTTTTAATATTGTTGTATGTCGCTGAGATGCAGGTCTGGTTGCAGCTGTCAATGCATCCGTCATGTTTTGCTCACTCGCTACAGGCGTCTACTGTTACCCCAGTGTCTAGAGAGAAGGCCATCGTCTACGGGTGCGTTGCTGTTGGGTGTGCGCGGCTCACAGCAACAAGAGGCTAAAATATGGGTTGCATGTGGTCATAGAAAACAGCGGCCCTGCATGAGAAACCTTAACCTTATTTGCCATCATCAACACGCTGCATCACTATTACAAATGTTTTAACAAACGTTTGTAAATATGTAATTTTTTTTTTAAATATGAAAATTAATTCATTAAACTTGCACAAATTATGCAGTCATTACCATGTTTTATAATTTAAAGATATGCTATTTTGTTGGCATTTTCAGGTAGCTTATCTTTTCTCTTGATTTTATTTCTTTTATTTTCTAAATGGAATTCCTTTATATCACTTTCTCTCTCCAAGGGGCAATTGGTACCCAATAGCATGATTGATAGGTTACATTGAGGTCATCTTTTAAAGGTCTATGCAAAGCATGTGGTGCACTATTTGTCATGTGCTAGTGTAGTGCTTGCTCATTTAGCAATTGAAATTCATAATTTTTATTTTATTTTATTTATGTGTGGTTGAGGATCTTTTGTGTATATTTTGCTTTTTACATAAAACTAGTATAGCATTTGTTGCATTCTTATGAATTTGATTTGTGCATTTTGATTACTTTGCAACTACAATTTTCTACATGTGCATTGATAATGGCCCCAATCCTAGCATGGGTGAGGTTGACCTCAACAGTTCTGACTTGGTCTAAACTACCATTTCCAAGATAAAGAATTGTATTCTTAGTCTGTAACTTCTGACTTGGTCTAAAATAATGTATGGGTGCCGAGTTCCCCTATCTTTGTTAAATGACATGATATTATTTTTCAGCTCATCATTTCAATATGGTAAAGACAACTTCTCAGTTAATGCCCTACTCAATTCTCCTATAACGAACTTTCCAAATTTAGCTGAGATGTTTAAAAGTTGCGGACTACCATGTGCTTATAAATGTTCCTGAGTAGACCATTATTGATAATTCTATTGGTTTACTTTAACTAGTGCTCAAAGGTACAGATACCTGTCTTATGCTTTGCGGGGCCAGAAAGCTGCAGGTAATAAAATACAATACAATTCTTGGACAGTGGGAGATAAGAATCTCATCATCATCGCTAATTAATAACATTTGTCAGAATCATTCCAGCCGAGATGAAAGACACTCCTTACAACTTTGTGTAAACCATCATTCATGAACATTGCATAGTGCCAAATATTTATTCATGGGGACAGGGTTGGAATTTTAAAATTCTAATAGGCCTCAGCTGAACGTTATTCAATTTTATAAAATGTTAGAATACGTATATTTATGGTTAAAAAATGTCATTAGTATTTAAACAATTTAAAATTATTTATTTTTAAGAACTAAAATAAAAAATACAAGTTTATTACCATAAATGTTATATACCATAAAACTTTATTATAAATGAAAACCAACATTCTTATTCACCTATTTTATAATAAAAAGATATAAATTATAAAAAATTATTTAAAGATCTGCTTATTTTCTTATCTAGATTTTAATTTAGCTTAAAGTTAAGTGACCTTTTTTGAAATCTCAAAGTGTCATATTAACACCTTTTAAAAATCTCTTGGGGTATTTATGATGCTTTACATTAAAAAATTGGTACATTTTATGCCACAATCATAGAAAAATACCTAAAAAGGTGTCAAATTCCATCGCTACATGTGAAGGCTTGCAGAACAAATGAGTGGGCGGGGGTTCAGTTATTTAGTTTACTGATCTCTCAGTTGAGACGTCAAAGTGGGTATGAGCACACTACATTGCAAACACGGCAAGAAATAAGACTTAGTGGATCTACAAAATCACATTAAAAACACACTCTGCTGATGACCTTGCTACTTAAACACGCGATTGGCATTGACCTTGAATGAGTATGCTCAAAACTTAAGACCAGTTTTGGGTTCATAAAATGATGATAGTTAACCGCAATTCTGTCTCAAGACTTGAGCAAATTTGATTGAATTTAGGATGTTGGTTAGGAGCAACGGCTACGTGATAATCCATTCCAAAAGATGCAGCACCTGGGATTTGTTGCTCAGTCTGCTTTTTGTGAAGAAGTTGGATTGGAGTAAGTTCTGTGATACTGCTGATACCCCCGGTAGAAGAATTGCTCCTGAAAGCATTAGGGACCAATGGAGGGTGAAATTGAGCCTGTTTCTGGCCAAGCTGTTGGATTTGATCTCAAGACCCCTTGCAACGCTTGGGGATTGGATAGAGTTCTGGCTCAACCTTTTGGCCATTAATGGAGGCCTTCTTAAAACCATGATGAAATACTTTAGAGGTAATCAATCACATATTGCTGCATTTTACATAGCTCTATTAAATAAACTGCATTAATAGATTATGGTTATTGGTTGGCTGGTGGGTTAGCAGGAAACATCAGCATGCCTAGGAAAGGCTCTCAGACATATTTCACCATAAATGGACTGTTGGAGCGCAGAGTAAACTTGGTTAGCACTGATGCAGGTAGCATGCCTTCTAATCTTGAAGACAGGTTCTATGCAGATCTCTGTGCCATGGCCTCAACTCTTGCTTATGAAAATGGGGTCATAGTTGAATACCGGGTCTCCGTCTGCTGGAAGGTATAACGTCACCTAGGCTTTCTCTGGAACTCGACATAATATCAAGATGACTGGACCATGTACCTTATGAAGGGCAGTTTTATTTTTTATGATGTTTAGAAGAACTTTACATCAGTTGCTGTCCTGAAACATAACGAACAATATGCACATACAGGAGGGAAATACAGGTTTTATTGGTGAATGAGTCATAAGGGTGTGCTTGTTGGTTTTAATTAGGAATCAGTAGCGGATTATTTATTTTTTTGGGTACCAATAAACAGCTATAGAAATTCATTTGATATATGAGCATAGTGAATTTTAAATTTTCAAGGTACACGGTACAGATTATTTGTGATAACTTTTTGATGCTGTAGGCAAGATTTAAATCCATGAACTGGTTTGTCCAAAACATGACCTTTGCCATACAAAATAAGCTTCATTGCATGAATTTGTTTGGAATCTTGGGCATAAGCACATGGCCATCGAGCTTTTTTATAAATTTCCTTATCAGTTTTCAGTTTGTAAGATGGATGATGAGAAACCAAGATTTTGCAATCATATTTCGTATTTGTCGACAGGATTTAGGTTCAATCATCATCATTTGACGTTTTGAACTGTTACTCATCTTTGTAATTAGACTATGTTTTACTGTTTTCTTAATCCTTAAAGAAAATGGAAACCCGGGTTCCTTTTTATTTCTTCCTGGCTGTTGAAAGGCACAACCTTTTAACATGAGATAATGGCTTGATTCCCATCCGTTAGCATGCAACAAAAGCATAGATTACTAATGATGGACATGAACCTAGAAACCCTCTTAAACAGAGCAGTAGTTAAAATAGAAAAGCTTCATGCAACTTGTTATAAAGGAATTTCAATTCGCAAAATTTTCGTCTGTCGTGTGTTTTTTAATTTTTGATTTGTATGTTTAGAGGCTACTTTGATTATAGTAGGATTATTTAACAGCTTTCCAATTGTGGGCTATGCTTCTGCAGATGCACTTTGTGAACTGTTTCAACTTCTGGGTTGGTATGCAAAATCTGAGAGTATCTATTTCCGTTTAAAAAACAATCTATGTCAATGCAAATTTTCACTTACACTTCTGTTCTATTCTTGCCTTCATTTATGGACAGCAAGCCGGGCCAAAAACTGCACATCATGCTTCATATTTTGTGACAGGGAAGTGGATGCAAGGGTCGTGGTTGTAGCCTTCAGAGGCACAAGGATGTTCGATGCAGATGACTGGAAAATAGATTTTGATCTATCTTGGTATAAAATACCAAATGTAGGCAAGGTTCACATGGGATTCATGGAAGCATTGGGAATGGCAAACCGCCATGAGGAAGATGTCATGAAAAATCTAAACCAAGATCCAGAAAATTCAGAGGACAAGCCCTTGGCATATTATACACTTGTGCAAGAGCTTCAGAAGTTGTTTGCAACTCATAAAAAAGCCAAGCTTATACTTACAGGGCACAGCCTAGGAGGTTCCCTGGCAGTTGTGTTTTCATCCTTGCTTATTTTGAAAAACCAGAATGAGATTATGCGTAGGCTTACAGCGGTGTATACTTATGGTCAGCCAAGAGTTGGAGATGCTCAATTCGGTCGATTCATGGAAGCACATCTTAACTATCCAGACCCTAGATTATACAGATTCGTGTATTGTAATGACTTGCCTCCCAGGTTTCCTCTTGATGATGACATATTTCAGTTCAAACATTTCGGTACCTGTCTTTACTTCAACTGCTTCTACATAGAGAAGGTAAAACAATTTTTCGGAAATTTGATGAACTTGCTGCTTTTCCATTTTTCTTTTTTGAAAGGCTGAATCAAGTAAAAATAGGATTGATAGGGGATCTTAGCCTGAATCTGTTACAGAAATGTATATCAAGTTTGTTGTACCTACTTTTGTAAAACTATTTCTTCTTTTGATGCCTTTATCCCATCTTTGCAAACTTATTTGATTTGTCCAAATTGGTACCCGTCACTCTAATCCATACCTTTCTTAGCACCCTTAGTTTTTTGAGTTGGAAACTTGAAATCATTGATAATTCACTTAAGTGCTTTACACTACCCAATCACATGTTCATGTGTGTAGTTTGTAAAGAATATTTTGCAATAAAAATTAATACAACAAATTATTGTGTGACACTGTGATGGTAGAATTACAAGGAGCAGGAGCCCAACAGGAACTTCTCTATTCTCTATTTTCTGCCAGTTCGATTGAATGCTCTGATGGAAATGGTTGTTACACTGTTTCTGCCATTGTTCAAAGGTGCTGATTACAGAGAAACTAAGCTTCTCACAGCTGTGAGGCTACTTTTTGGTCTTTTGGCTCCTGGACTGGTTGATCATTGCATGACTAACTATGTTAACTCAGCCAGGTTAGGTCCATCTACACTTAGACCATAGCCTGGATGTTTCAAGTAAACATCAAGTTGGATCTACCTCAAATGGCTGTCACAACGGAACTTCTTTTGCGAATGTCTTTTCATTCTTTGAATAATCTGTTGGTGTTGTAAAGATCGAATTGAATGGGGAACGTTGTTATTTTAGAAGGAATCAAATTTTCCTCAACATCATGCAACTAAATGATATTCAAAATAAGAACAAGAAGAAGAGATTCTTTTAACATTATTTTCAGTGAAAAATGTAAAACGGAATAAATTGCAGATATGGTCACTGCGCTTTAGCTGAGATTTATACAGTTACACAAAAAGTTATAGCTATTTAGGAATACCGAGTTATAATAAAAATTTAACGTACAGTTACAAATGTATAACGTGCTTTTACTTGTATATATAGATTTTATTGACAATTTAGTATTCATAAAGTAGAAAAATTTTTATTGTTCAATTCTTGCTCAAAAGCCATGAGACGTAGCTTCTTGGTGAGGTTTTCATTTACATTCTAAGACTTAAGAGGTTGAATCCCAGAAACAGATACAAGAATTAAGCAAAAGATGACAGAAGTTACGCTGAGTTTAATCCCAGGACCCTGTTTTTGCAAGTATTGAGATACTTGAATTTCATATTCACATTTCTATATTTGTAACTCATTGACTAGAAACAATTTCATTTCATGATATCCTGTACAGTGAAAACTGAAAATACACCATAACAAAGGCTCATAAACGCAGGACTATCTTTAAAACATTATAGAAATATTCTAAGCATTTGACATCTTTTGGAAGTTGGAACTAGATTGTGGTAGTTGTTGGAACTGGAAATAAAACTACATGGCCCCCAAGCCTTATAGCCAATGTAATATTTTGGTGAAACTTAAGTAGATGTTTCAAATGGAATGTCAAAGGTATTATCCCATGTACATTTATAGAAGTTACATGTACCTTGTATCAAGCTTTGGTTTATTTTGTTAGGCAAGTTTCTATTAGAACAAATCTATTACTGTCCACTTGGTCACACTTAGACATTGCATAAAACTAGCAAAGAAGCTTAGCTAAAGAATTATTTATTTATTTTCTTGATTTTGAAGAAGCTTATGATAGGTGAGTCCTGATTGAATAAAATAGGCTTTATTTTAGAACTAATAGCATTGCCTTAAATGTTGTATGAAGAAGTCATTGTCAAGTTCAAAGACAATGAATTAGAGGATCATTTTAAACTTTGGAGCAAAATTGTTGTGAAGCAAATATGCTCTTTATCTCCAAGCCTCTTTAGTGTCTTCCTTGATGAGTTGTAAGATTGAATGTGCAATGGACATCATAAACATGTTTTGAAAATAGAGTATATAGCAATGACCTAACTTCTTTATGCAAATGATATTGCCTTGATATCTACATCTTCAAAAGGTTTGCATAATAAGCTACAAATTTTAGATGGCTTTGGTCTTTCTTCCAGATTTTAATTAGTATAGAGAAAACTAAAATGATGATATGAGATACAAGAAACATAGAGTATAGTTTTAAATTTGGTGATAAGAATTTTTAAATAGCGATTCTTTTAGATGCTTAGCTCTTTAGTGTGTCAAACTTAAAAGGTGAAAAATAAAAAAAAATATAAGAGGTCAATAATTAGATTTAGAAGTCCACTATCTTTTAGGTGTACTCACAAAATGATATATTTTCATTAGCATACTTCATTTGAGTTCACATTGACTTAGGATAACTCACAATATGAAGAGTTTTAGTTTTAGCCTATAAGACTTGTATACGAAGAGTCTTAGCTTTAGCCTATACCACTTGTATGTCAAAAGTCTTGGCATAAGCCTAGAGGACTTATATATATATGCTGAAATGTCTTAGTTTAAGCTTGGAGGACTTGTTTGTGTATGTTGAAAGTCTTGGCACAAAGCCTGGAGGACTTGTATATGTATGTTCAAAGTACAAATGGAAAACATCATTGTATTGCTATATGTAATATGCATGTTAATAAAAAAAATTATCAAATTAGTGACATACATGAAATTGAGAAGTTCAATCTTTTTTCAATTTGAGATCAAAAAAAGTATTAATGCTACAAAAAAAATATTTTTTGGCATGGAAAATTGATGAAATAGGGTTTTGCTTGGAAAATTTGCATATGATGGAGAAATTTGATAAGAATGCAAGTTGGTAACTACACTCTATGAAACTAAAATAAAACTTTCAGTTGAACAATGTCGAAATGAGGAAAAAAAGTTTATGGTGAAAATTCCATGAGTTTATTATAAAAATTCCATGTGCTAGTCTTGACTTTGATATATGTGATGGTTGATACTAGGCCTAATATTACATACATTGTTGGAAAATTTAGCAAGTATATGTCTAATCTAGGGAAACAACACTGGATTGCTCTAAGGAAATAACACTTGATTGCTGTGAAATGAGACAACACTAGATTGCTCTAAGGACACAACACTTGATTGTTAGTTTTTCAATATCTTTGTGGTGCTATTAACTTCAATATTTGTTATCAAAGTGATTCGTCCATTCTACATGGCTATGTGAATGCTAACTTGGGTGGGGATTTATAAAAAGGTTGTGAAGACTGGCTATGATAACCAAAGTGCAATTTACATATCCAAAAATCCCAAGAATCCTATACAATTTACATATATAAAATCCTAAGAATCCCACTTTCCACCATAGGATGAACCATAAAGTAAACTCTTGTTTATATAGTCATTTAGTTGTTATTGATGTCTAGTTTACATCCATTTAATACTACTTAAGTGTTAGATATGTGAAGAAAAAATTTGTAGTTAACTTGTGTTCCACTTCACTTGTCTTATTTAGTTTTAGAATTTTCTAAAACATAAAAAGAAGAGTTAAGATATAAACTTGTTATAAAAGAAAAAGTGAAGACATGCCTAAGTTAATTATTGGTTGTTTTCATAATTGTAACCCCACTATTTAAATCCATTTTAGGTTGGTTATGGTGAGTTGAGAGTGCATGGTCTTTTGTGTAAGGGTTGCTGTGTGGAAGCAACTAAATTTTGATCTTTGTAAACATCTTTGAAGGTGTTGTGAAAGTTGCTAAGTTGCTTTCCTATTTATCTCCCTTATTTCTCACTCACTCCATTTTGCAAGTTTATTTCTATGTTATTATGTTATTTGCTTTGCTGGTAATATTGGATAATAAAAATTTTTGCACAAGGTATTTTTTGCAACACTAACAATGCCCATCGTACACTAAATATATTAATATGATTACAAGGAAGTTTTGAAGGAATTATGTTTTGCTTTCATCCGTGTACTATTTGCCATTGCTATGCTATTTGTCCTCCCATTCTCTATTATTTATTATGCTTATGTAATTGTCTTTAACTCAAGAGCATTGTGATTATGTGATTCTCCGTAATTCAAGAGCCTATTTCTTGCTTGGGGTTTTGCCTTTTTAAAATTTATTTTTACTACTGCCACTAACAATCTCAGCCATCACATAGTCCCTTGCTCTACTATGGGAGACCAGTATCTTTGCTCTTGCCAAAAATTTGGTTTGAGGGTTGTTAATACTGAATATATACTAGCATTGTTATGGTTAAGGATCACATCAAAAGTCACCTTGGGAAATTTATAGCTTAGTTTCTATTCAGAGGATGAAAGAAGGAGAAATGTTTGCACAAAGCTGTCATGCAAAGTACAGAAAATATAGACAAATATATTCCATGCAATAATGCTTTGATTGGAATTGATCATACACTTGACAATTGGTAACATTATTAGAGGGCTTTTTCTATGGCATGCATGGATACAGTGTTATTGTTGTCATTGATGTGGTCATGTTGTCATGAGTAATAAGTGGTTACATTATTGAAGTTTGGAATGTATCAATATAGTGTTATTGTTGTCATCGAGAAGAAGATTAAATTTTTTGTTATCAGATATAATCATGGTTTAAAAAAAGGAGAAATAATTATAAGGATAGTGATGATATGACAAAAAGAAATACATTATGTTTTTTTTTTTTGCATTGGGAAGAACATGTTCTAGTAGCTAGTCCTTTCAATAGATTATAAATAATAAGATGCATTTCAGTGAAGTAAATGACATGTGTTGACAAGTCTAAATCAATAGAATGACAAGAATTTTTGTTTTTTATGGAAGTAAGTTAGGCAAGTATGATAGATTTGAAAATGTTGCAAAACAATGTGGATTAGAAATGGTAGTGTTAGTTGTTTCTCATTTTTAAGATATATATAACAAATTTATATGTTTTTATTTGTTTAACTTAGTTGTTTTGGTATGAAGGTTGGAAGAAAGATAGAATTAATAAATGGAGAAGGAAGAATTAGGCTAATGGATGTTGTAGCTAACACTATTTCTAGTAGGAGAGGAAATGTTCTTAGGTAAGATTATGACTTTAGATTCTTATTAAGGTATTTTCCTTGTGAAGTTTTTATTTGATTATCGTTTGTATCTTGAATAATAGAGTGGTACCAAAATTTCTAGCATTTGAGTAGTGATGAGTGGCGAGGTACCCCTACACTCAACCATACGAAACGAGCGTAGCATGCACGATCCGGTCGAACTCCGCAGACTAAATGCCTAAACGCCACAAGGAACACTTGGGGTTAATCGTTC
>MNCI01033412.1:42195-55120 GCA_015680685.1 Gnetum montanum
TCTTTATTGCCGTACACAACTTGTGTTCAGGTTACAAAGTTGCTCGAATAAAGAGCCGTTCACTCTAGGACTCCTACTGCGGGCACATGGGAAATTAATCTAACTCTGGAGTGTTCAAACTGCCAGAGCTTCGCTACTTCTAGCCAGGATGAGAAATGAGGGGAGTGCTACCTCTTATTTATAGATATGATGGTGAACCACGATATCGCATATGCGATATTGCAGGGACAGACGTGATATTGCGTACACAATATCGCAGGGGATGCGATATCGCGTTGGCCGCGATATCGCGTACACGATATCGTGGCTTATGCAATCTGCGTCTCATCAAGTAGGTACTATTCCAATAATAGCCATCTTTTGTTAGTGTGGTGTACTTGTACATATCATATTGATAGTTTAAGTCTTTCCTTATGATTTTTACTACACATAGATCATTAGTAAAACAATCGACAATGTTCACATTGTTAATACTATGCACGAGAGGAAAGCAATGATGACAAAGTACTTAGATGTCTTTATTGCTTTATTAGGTAGTTGTCATATTCGCATTTCATTCTGTAATATTTAATGTATTCTGTTGTAGTTGAAATAATTTTATTTTCTTATTACTAGGTGGTTTTGGGACCATGGAAGAAGTTATTGAGGTTATTAGTTGGAGACAACTTGGAATTCATAACAAGCTAGTATGTTTGATGATGTTGTAACATTAGGCATAATTTATCATGATTAACGTTTAAAATCAATTAATAATTTTTGTTATTTATTTTCAGGTTAGATTGTTAAATGTTGAAGGCTATTATAACTTTATGTTGACATTTTTAGATCATGCAGTAAATGATGGTTTTATTAGTAGTCAAGATCATAATATCTTTTTTGTAGAGACTTGTCTAAGAAAGTTAATAAGTAAACTTCTTGTATGGAAATAGTATTGAAAGATTGCATATATTTTTATTTTTTTTCCTAAATTTTGGTCGGTCTTATAAGTAATGCATCTAATACATTTTCCCAGGAATGAAGAGACAAAAGCTTGGATTGAAAGAAATTATTTTGGTTGAAGAAAATTGTGGATGGCTCTAGTGTCAACCAAAGTGATGAAGTATTCAATTGATACGTTGACTGGGCCATGTTAATGGAGCCTCGTTGACACGGCCACGGTGATGTGACCCCGTCGATGTATCTGTCCATGCGTTAATGCGACCCCGTTAACACAGAGTCTGTCTCTTGCTATAAATATGCACACACCCGCAGCATTTATGACATCTTTTGAGTTAATTGTAGCAAAGTTCTTTTAGTTTGTTTCCATACAAGTTAGAATATTTTCCAAGTGCCTGCAGCAGGAGTGAGAAAAGTGTATGACTCTTTATTCGAGCGCTAATGTACTTGAGCCCATTGGTGTGAGCGGTAATAAAAATGAGCTTTTTGAAAATTCCTTGTAGCATTTGGATTTAATTACTTAAGCATTAAAACACTTTAATATTTTGATGTTTTAAGTATTCCAAAGTTCTTTATTATTATCGTTTTATGGTTACAACCCTTTTCATAGTTTATAAGAACCATAGGCACGACCATCTCGAACATATACTTGACACTTGGCAACCTAGTGACGCTTAACATCTGGTAACCCAGCAGTGGTTAGGGTATGCTTAGGGTGTGCATGGAAGATGGGATTGGTTGCTTATGCTAGGGAGAGTTAAGTGATCGAGTAGAACAGTTACAAAATTATACAACTTTCCATTTCCTACACTAGAAGAATCAGACCTTAAAAGATAAAAAGAAAACTAATAAAAATCATTTACCTCAGTCTCACTCAATTATTGCTTTAGAATATCACAAGTGAGGTTGGGAAGACAACGACCATTCTAACTAAGGTTTTGTTGGCTAGAATTCTGTGTACATAAGTGCTTATAGTTTGCAGAATTCGACCGAGTCACGCATGCATGCTCGTAATTAGTATGGTTGGGTGTAGGGGTACCTCATCGCTCATCACTGGCACCATTGTCGAGGACTGTTAGGCTTACATGCACTATCTAGTCTTAGCAAGATCATCATTCACTTCATTGGAATGGACCCAATATATTGAAATCTACGCATGCTAGGAAGTTTAAGTAAGAGTAAGGCACACCGATTTATTTGTTATCTAACATCAAGAATGTCTTCTTCTCACAAGCAAGATGGATCCTACCCACTAGTGTCGTAGGAATGTCGGGTGGTATATGCACATTCAGACGAGTATATACCCAACTTCACCTCTATTTTGCATTAGGATGAGCACATGCGATGGTGGGACATGGAGGGCAATATCATATTGTCCCTTGATCAATCGGCTCCTAGAATGCTACTCCAAACTCTTGCCAAACTAGGCATTTAGGACTGCGGTGTGGAGTACGTAATGGAGGATCATGATTATCAGGACTATTGCCCAACTGAAGCATAACGTGCACGGGACCACCACTAGCTAGAACGCCATGAGTACATAAAGGGAAAATAGTTCAGTAACCCTTTGTTCCTGCAGGGCCCACATGATGATGAGGAACCTATTTCTCATGGTTCTCATTCACCCGAACCTCATCCAATACATCATATCATCCAATCTATCATACAAAGTAAATAATTAGGTGACTGAGAGTCCTTGGGTGGTGGAGGATCTCACAAAAAAGATCACAACAAAGGGAAGGAGGAACATGAAAATAGAGGCTATCACCAGAGCAGAGGAGGGAACTGACATCGTGATGGTGCTAGTTCTCCTCCCTCTTCTCCATCTTCTTATTCCACCTTGTCTTCACCAAGATCTAACTCCAATCGCCATCATCGCAAGAAGGATCAGGGCGATGGTGATCGAAAAGATCAACAAGACCACAAGGATAGATGGGGACAATGTATAGAAAGGTGTGATCAATCACACGAGTCTCATCATCAAGAAAGGAGAGGTAGTAGAAACCATCATGGATGTCATGGCCATCAGCAGGACTATGGCTCGGATGAACCACTGCTTGCTACTCGGAGCATGCTTAATATAGCCGAGGTGGTTCAAATACCCACCAGGCACTTAAACGATAGCTGGATCAAGCTCCTTGACATGAACAACATCCCCAATTTGAAGGGGGATATAACTGTGATCTGAAGACTCACTTGCAAGCATTTCATGATGCTTGCACCTTGCAAAATATAGACAATGATTGGCAGAAACTCAGGTTGTTCCCCCGAACACTCATTAAGGAAGCGAAAAGCTAGTACCGGTCTTTGGAACTAGAATCAATCAAACGATGGAGTACGATGCTAGGAATTTTCAATGATAAATACCAAACCTACTCCAGAGTGTGTAATTTGAGCCAACAAATCTAGGGATGGAAGCAAGGTGGCCATGAACCCTTGGATGCAGCCATGGGCAGATATTACTCATTGTTACACCAATGCCCTAGCCATGGCTACTCTCAGTGGGAATAGCTCCACCATATCATAGATGGGCTCTGCTTTGAAATAAGAAAGACCCTTGGCATTTATGCTCAGGAACGACTATCTAACTTAAGGGCCCATCAACTACAGCGCCTCATTGAGTAGGTGGCCAAAGAGGAAGGGGAATTAAGAAAAAAGGAAAGTGCAAAAGAATATAACCAGGACCCTTCCATCCAAAAGAAGAAAGTCTGATTTTGTAAAAATGAGGAAGAATCACCACTGGATGTAGTAGTGAATTGAAAAACCTTGCCCATATAAAAATTTTCCTCTGAAATTTCAACCAAGGTTGACAAGATGTGGGATTCTTTGAATGAAAAGTTTCAAAGTGTTCTGAAAATCGCATAGGAATCCAAAGAACAAAGCAATGATTGAGATTGGCGTAGGAGAAGAGAAGTTGAACGTGCCTATCATAAAGGTAAGGGCAAAGTTGCTATAGCAAAACAGGTTGCAAACTTTGACATGAAGGAAGATGATGGATGTAACATATGCTAGTACAAACATCCCAAGGGTTATTGTCTTATGGTGTCACATTTACAAGAGTTTGGGGTGTATGCGTTGAATCCCTACTTAGCAAAAAGGCAAACACCCTGAAGATTGCCTTATCCACAAGGCAATCCCAAGTAGTTCCACCAACAATAGAGATATTATTCAAATGGAGCACTACCACAACCTTATGAGTATTACCAGCAATGGCAGCATCCACAATCGTGGGGGATGCCACCTCCAAGGTAGCAATACCCTTACTGGCAGCCAGATTCTTATGGGTACTACATTCAGCAACCAGTCTCCTCATGGAACTTTTCTAGTCACGTGTTGTTTCAAAATCATTACTACCCCCCGGAATACTTCCAAACACAATCTCCATCACCTAAGGGGAGAACCCACATCTATACTATCCTCTTTCACCTTCTCCTGCCATACCTACTCATCAACTCTCTACTTAGCTACCTCTTGCTCCACCTATGTAGGAAGAAATATCACCACAGCCACAGCCACAGCAACGTAATGCCACGAGGGCTGTCAACTTACAATTGAATTCTCAACCGAGTGGACTAGAATCAAAACCATGAAAATGCCCTTTTTTCAATCTAATATCCCAAACATACCTTCATATTCACCTATGACCAATGCCTTTGAATCTCCAATCACCTCCACCATTCAACCCTTCGAGCAACCTTCAAGCCAAACACCTTCCAAAGTACAAACTGTCATGCTAACACATGTTGTCATGAATTGGATAAATGCAGGCCATCTTCCTTAGAAATTGATTGATTCAGGGAGTCCCCTCATATACCTCCAAGTGGTAGGAAACAAGCCATGAAAAGCTCTTTTGGATTCGGGTTCAGGCATCAACTTGATTTCACATGATATGTACAAGACTTGGAACTTGCCCCCATTGAAGAAAAGCAACATTCGGCTCGAGCTAGCAAACCCATCCATTACTATTCCCTTAGGATTGGTAGAAGATATTGTAACCATCATTTGTGGGTGGTCCTATCCTGCTGACTTCTTGGTCATCCATGTTGATAATTGCAAAGGGAATTTTTTGATCATAATGGGAAAAGCCTGGATTAGCATGGTGGATGCACGATTGGGGCTCCGAGATCTTTCCCTTGAAATTTCAAAAGAAAATCCTTTTGGGAAGATTGATAAGAAGCGTGTTCCATGCATTGTGTATAGTGACTCCAGGTGCAACTGTGTGCAGCAACTTTGATCCACTAAGCGGACATCTATTTAAGCATGCAATCGGTGTGCTAAGGAATCACAGATTCAACAATGTTTGTACGTAGCATCCATGAATCAAGAAGGCACCCAGTGGTTGACCACTGACTCTGATAGCAGCACTCTATGCATGGAACAATCTGAAGGCCTTATATGTGCCTATATGGAAAGCATGGATGAATTGGAAAAGGTCCATCAATAAGTCTTCACTGTTGATGACAGTGATGATTGGGGAAAACTACAGACCCCTAAAAGCTTTAGACAGGAACCCCTAGAACTGAAAACCTTACCGGCCAATTTGGAATATGCATTCTTGCAGAATGGCAAGCTGGTAATCATCAATGCCACTCTTGGTCTTGAAAAAAAGAAGAGATTGCTAAAGATGGTGAACAAATGGGTGGTTACTTTTGCATGGTCATATGTTGAACTAACAAGAGTTTACCCTAGGGTATGCCAACATCATATTTATATCGACTCCTCCATGAAGACACAACGATAGCCATAAAGATGATTAAACCCCAAACTAAAGCAAATCGTCAAAGATGAAATTGAACAATTGCTGAAAATAGGGTTCATCTATTTCATTGTAGATAGTGAATGGGTCAACCCACTCATTATTGTGCCAAAGAAGGGTGGCAAATGGAGAGTTTTTATAGATTTTCGATTATTAAATATGGCAACCTTCAAGGATCACTTCCCACTTTCGTTTGTGGATCAAGTGTTGGATACTATTATGGGGCATTGTTACTATAGCTTTTTGGATGGTTATAGTAGCTATAACCAAATCGAAATCACACTCGAAGACCAGGCCAAGACAACATTTACAAGTTCCTGGGGGACTTTCGCATATAAGAAGATGCCCTTTGGCCTATGTAATGCACCTGCAACCTTCCAACGCCTCGTCCACAACATCTTTTAGCAAGAAATTGGCAATGGAGTAGAAGTTTTCATGGATGACTTCTCTACCTATGGAGAAACATTTGAACAAGCCTTGGACTACCTTGAGCAATTTTTAAAAAGATGTGTGGAAAATAATTTATGGCTCAACTAGAAAAAGAGCCACTTGATGGTCTAAGAGGGCATTGTTCTGGGGCATCGAATTTCACAAGTAGGGATTGGTGTAGATCCTGAAAAAATCAGAGTTATCCAAGGAATCACTAGTTAACTAGGCACTGTAAAAGATGTCTGGTCATTCCTTGGATACACTGGTTATTACCGACACTTCATCAAGAATTTCTCGAAGATCGCTAAGCCGTTGGTGGAACTAACGAAGAAGGATGCTGCATTTGTCTAGACTAGGGAATGTCAGTCTACATTCCAAACACTAAAATAGAAACTTGTAGAGGATCCAATTCTACGGGTACTCGATTGGTCTAGACCATTTCACATCATGACAAATGCGTCTAATTATGTATTGGGAGCTGTGCTCACATAGTTGGATGACCAGAGTCGTCCATATTACATCCACTGTGCAAGTCAAAGCACTATGGGTGCTTAACTCAATTACACCACCACCGAAAAGGAATTAATGATGGTGGCGTTTACCTTGGAAAAGTTCCAACACTATGTGCTTAGATACAAGGTGTTTGTACATACTGACCACAGTGCCATCTGGCTCCTTATGAACAAACCAATGGTGAGTCCCCATATTAGATGGTGGCTCATGATCCTTTAGGAATTCAATCTTACTATGGTAGACAAAAAGGAAACTGAGAATGTGGTTGCTGACCACTTATCTTGGTTACGATGGGACAACGCAGAGGAGGAGGAGCCACTCTTCGACCAATTCCTAGATGAACTCCTCTTCACTGGAGTAATCGCCAAGGAAACGCCCATAGGATCAACTTGGTTCAACAACATCCTTACCTATTTTCTAACGCAAGAGTCACCAAAGGAGTGGAATCATCAAAAGAAGCAATAGTTTCTTCACAAGGCCAAGCACTTCATGGAAATCAACAGACACCTTTACAAGGTATGTGCAAATGGCTTGGTTCAATGGTGCATCCCTGATGAGGATAAACTATGCATCCTTCAAGATGCTCATGAAGGCCCTTGTGGGGGCCACTATGCTGGATGATGCATGGCCATTAAGATCCTACTTGCAGGGTATTACTGGCCTACACTCTTTAGAGATGCTTAATGGTTCGTCTGCTCTTGTGAATGATGTCAACGAGATGGTGGGATAATGACACGAATGGAGGGACCTCAACAGTGGATCCAACCACTAGAACCCTTTGATATTTGGGGCATCAGCTTCATGGGTCCCATCACACCCATGTCCAACAAAAAAGCATATATCATCATCGTAGTAGACTACTGTACCAAGTGGGTAGAGGTGGCAGTTGTCATTGACTGTTCCTCAACTACCACTACATGGCTTGTCCAACAGTAAATCGTGAACAGGGTTGGTGTGCCATGTGTAGTCATTTCAGATAATGGAACTCACTTTACGGGCAATACTTTTTGTAAACTCATGCAACACTTGGGGGTCGAACATAAATTTACAATATCCTATCACCCCCAAGCCAACGAGCAAGCTGAAGTCACAAACAGGAAGATTACAAAGATCCTAACTAGGACCATTAGCAAATATTGGACGGATTGGAGCATGAAACTTAATGATGCCCTCTGGGCCTATCGATCAACATGGAAACTTCCTATCAACTACTCTCCTTACGAGTTAGTGTACAGGAAATTACCAAAACTTCCAGTTCAGGCAAAACTCTGAACACTATCTACCGCTAGTGACTTGGGTCTTGACTTATCACTAGCACAACGAGAATGACTCATCAACTTGAATTTGCTAGATGAGAATCGACTAGTAGCCCTATCATCAAATGAAATACACAAGGCCTATAATAAAAAATGTCATGATCTTAGGATTCGAAAGGTAATATTTCAACGTGGAGATAAGGTACTCTACTAGAACCCCACACATGTACTGCAATGTACTAAGTTTCAAACACTATGGAAGGGACCTTATATTTTTTTCTGAAACCTTTCCTTCTAGGGTCCTACTTATGCACAAACCTGAGGATCGCAAAAAAACACAGTTAGTCAATATGCAACAATTAAAACCCTTCCATGAACTCCACCGAACTAGTGTCACTGCCCTCTCATCGCATAGTCAACCTCATTCTATTTTCTAGATCTCCTCCTCCCAGCTTAGTCATGGGGGAGACCACCATCCATGCTAACAACCTCTACAGGCTCCTCAGTTGTTTTGAAAGTTTTTGTTTTATACCTTTTTATTTTACAACATCGTTAATACGTTTGACCATTCTTGCTTACTTTTTCTTTCTTTCTTTAATTATTTCTATCTATATATATGTACTTATCCTTTGATTGTCTTATACTTTTCATTAATAAGCTATCTTATTATCACAAGATGTACTGGTGCGATTGTTTCTCTTTCAGATGGTTTGCATGATATGATCCACCTATTCTATCTAGCTCCTACCTTAGCATTGTTGTTCTAGGACGTCACATTCTACTTTCATTCCATATAATAGGCAATGAGTCCACATCATTCACCCACTCCACGATTTTCCTTATTTTGGAAGCATGAAAATCCTTTTTAATTAAAAACAAATTTAATTAATTTGTGACTTGCGTAGTTTCTGGATTTAAGGCGGATCCAACTATTTGAATAGGGTGTGACCTCAAGGGGAATGCAACATTCTTCGTACTTTTCTATTCCTTTGTATTTGAGCGTGTGTCCTCACGAACTTCTTACCACTCCATATCCTCTCATAACAGAAAGTTAAATGGCAATTTTTCCTTGCATGGTGTGGTCCTCATCATTCAAAAAAAAACATGAGGATTCAAAGCACACCCCTTGGACCAAATGCATGTGAAATCGCATGGGTCTTTGCATGGTGTGGTTCCCATAGAAAAAAAAAACAAAACAAAACATGGGAATTCAAAGCACACCCCTTAGAATGCCTCTAACAGGCTACAAGCACTAGTTATGGGACTTGTTTTGTCCCCTCTAACTTAGCCTCTTTTTCACTTCCTATATCTCACACTCATATTGGAGTGGTGGTTGTTTGTGGAAGCATTCTTGTGCCTCAAAGGAATGGACTAGTCTTCGAATGTTGATGCGATGTCACTGCGTGTGGTTGATTTTGGGTTTGGATTAAGGATGGATCCTACCGGGTCACTTAATCATACACTTCACAAGGGATTTCATGTTACCAAACTTAGGAATTCCATTTCACTCCCTCTTCTCTCCATCATTTGCTTCCCATTACTCACCTCACTACCAATTTTATGTTTTAAATGTCCGTCGTACTTTGCTAGAACTTCTAATTCTTTGGCTAGTTCTCCTAGATGTGAGTATTAACTCGTGATCACCATTAATTAACTACGGGGTCCACGAACTCCTATGTTGACGATGTGAAAGGGCTATTGAGGCTACTGACTGCTATGGGGAGGACCCACTTGCACATCCTTTGGTTCCATTTATTAATCTCCTATCCCTTTGATATAGTTGGTCAATCATTTCTGTGCTACCCATTGTGCAACCCTTCATCTACTAAGTTCCATACTCTGATATTCTCCTAACTTCGACTCTTCCTTTGATCACAATTTTTCTTCCTTTTTCTCTCATATTGTTCTTTGGTCTCGACATTCTCGAATCCCCCCAGTGTTGTGCTACAATTCATAGCTTTGGACTTTTAATTCATTGATCAACATTGGTCAACCCCATTGAACAACTATGTTAACTAGGCCCCGTATACGCACCCACCTGCATTTACGCAGCCCCATCGACGCAAGATAAAAATACTATATATACCCATGTTGTGCCTTTGAAATTTTTCCATTTCTTCACAAAGCTAGGGAAGATTTTCCATTTTCCTACGTCAAGTCTTCTTTTCAAGCAGCAAACATGTCCACCGCATGTCCCAATCCAACCATTCTTTCAACCCTTTCACTACTAGAGGTATGCTATACATCATGGGGAGGGGAGGTGGAGGGGAAGGTCAATGATTATTATGATTGCCAAATTATAATGATTATCAAAGCCTTAACACCTCTTAGGGGACAAAAGAAAAACAACACAAAATAAACAACAAAAAAATTACAAATTGAAACTCATCATGTTTTATTATTTTTTTCTAACCCCTCAATTACACTCTGGAGAACCTAATAGGATGCACGTGTCAATGTCATAGCTTGGTCAAAATGAGAAGGTGTATAATTGCCATTTTGAGCAACTTATACACATTATAATTCATGTTTATGCTGTGATTACAGATGGCACCTAAACCAAGGCATCCAAGGGGAGAAGGACCATCCCAACCGAGGGACAAGCGACCTAGAACAGGAAGAGGACGAGGCACACAACCTCAAGAGCATGCGGAGGGCTCACACACAACTGGCCCCCTCCACAAAGGACATGACGTGGAATCTATTCGTCAAATTCCTGAAAAGGATGTCTCCAACGAACAATCGTGAAGGGACGAGACTCCAATGGTAGCGCCATAGCTTAGGGTCACCCTAACCCAGGCTTGTATTAATACTATCAAGCCGAGGGAGCTACAACGAATGGTCCTTCAAGAGTTAAACTTCAGACCATTTCTAGAAAATGCACAAGAAGAAGTCAAGACTCAACTACAAAATTCTCCTATGTGGCTAATTATCACATCCAGTGGTGAATGGTACCTAGGAGAAACTTCTCTCTTCTAGAAGAATCAGTAACCAAGGTCCAGAGTAAGAATCAAAGACATTCATGTATCTTACTCTGTAGAAGCAATTGCCCAAGCTCTTGGGTTGCTAGAGATCGGAGCTGATGTGGCAGAGATTTCCAAACAAGCAGACCCCGAAGTAAAAGGGGAGTGGATCAGGCGATGCTATGGGGTAAAATGTAAGGAGTTCGACACACTAACCACCATAGAGAGGATTTACTCAAAAATCACATCTTACCACTTGAATCCAATGGTAAGACCTAGCAAGATCACTGCCTTCTTTACTCATGCATGTGCTTCTCTAATTGAAAAGTTTTCCATTAACCTTCCACAGTTGCTTTTCCTTGAAATTGAGAAAATATTTTCTAAAAATGAACATGGAAGGCGAGCTCTACCCTTTCCCTACCTAATTAGAAATTTGTGCAAATGGGCAGGGATAGCACGATATGCCAATGATACACTACGTCACACCCCAATTTCCTCGTGGCGAGAAATGATGAAAGATAAGAATCCTACCACCAGACAACTAAGGAAAGAGTAGCAACCACCTCCACCGCTTGTACAAATAACAAGGTTGGGCTTGCAGATGATTGTAGAACACATACACGAGATCTGATAATCGCTCTTTAGCCAACAGGAGCAATCAGTAGGAACTGGTGGTGGAGAAGGCCCTTTGGTCTATCGCCCTGCAATGAGCCATCTTGAACAAGTGGCTCGATTGATGAGTCTACTAGAGAGAGTAAGGCCAATGTTTTCTGTCACACAAATGCAAGTGCCTGTAAGAATAGACCCTAGTGTTTGAGAAGTAACGGTGTCCACCCAACCAGTATTTCATGAAATTTCAAGAAATATTGCTACTTTCTCGGTGTGCTTGGAGGATGGAGAAGGGGCGACTTTCCTGGTAATGCAACACCAAGGACAAGAAGTTGCAGTAGAAGTGGTTGCTAACATAATTGCTACAGCCCTTAATGCACCTATAGTGCATGTACCAGATGTACATGGACTTAAAGATGTACAGACGTCCATAGGAACTCAACATAGCAGAACCACCACAACCTAACATGAAGAGTTGTTGGATCGATTGGTGGGAACCGGGCAGTTGCTTCCAGATGTTTTTTATCTTTCAAATAACATTACTACAACCCAGTCAAAGCTGCTCTTAGCAAGGGGCAAGTGCCTCATCTTGGAGGGGCAACTTGAAGTAGCCCAGGGCAATCATCAATGCTTGGCTATGGAAGTTTCCCAACTAAGGGCCCAACTTGCTGATCCAGCTCTTCTCAACCATGAACTCACTAAGGATGAAGCTTTTTAACAGCATCAAACAAAACTTCAAATGGTTGAGAACAAGCAAGGGTCAGCAATATTTGACAAGTTCTTAACAGATGCCCATTCTTACCATCTAAACAAAGACTTGGCAAAGGTTTGCTAAGAGAATGTCAGGTTGAGCATAGAAGTTCATCACATGCGTAATGTTGGTTTTGAAAATCAACACATGAAAGATCTTATCCATCAATAATAGGAGGAGCTAGCTAGGGTAAACACTAATGTAAGGAGATTGGTGGCTAAAAATTGTAATCTGTCCATGGAGGAAGTTTGAGCCTTGTGACAAAAATTAGCTATTGAAATCACTGCTTGGAAAAATGAGGCCCTTACGTTTGAACGAGTAAAAAATCATTATAAGGACCAAGTAGGATTGCAAAAGGAAGTAAATGAAAAAGAGATTCAAGTCGCAAAGGCTAAGATGAACCAAGCACTCCAACAACTCAGGGAAGGAGGCGAGGTATGGCAACCCATCTTCAATGGATTGAATGCCTACAACCAAGCTAAGATCTATCTCAAAGAGTTGCAGATTGAAAAGATGATAGAATACATGGAATCAACCAATCTCCGTTATGCAAACCTGGCTATGCTGGCAACTAGAAGGTTGTTGATGAGACGTAGTCTGCGTCGGCCGCGATATCGCGTCCGACGCGATATCGCATCCCTCGCGATATTGCATCCTTCCCTACAATATCGCGTACGCGATATCGCAGTCAGCCGTCATGTCTATAAATAAG
>MNCI01033412.1:82361-224740 GCA_015680685.1 Gnetum montanum
GCAGATGCACTGCTCTTTTCCAGAACACTAATTCGTCCAACTCTAACCATTTAAATATTATGGAAAAATCTCAAATTCTTCGCCTTGTGCATTTCCAAATTTTATCTCGTACTTCTAAGTTAAAGTTGGATACTAATCAGTTGTTTTATTGTTTGCAGCCTTGGAGCAGATACACCAACTCGTGCACTCTTTCCAATCTTGATCTGCTACATCGACGTGTGTTATCATCATAATTTTGAGCATTTTGAGCTCTTTGTTGTTCTCCTGGTCTTATAAAATCACAGTTCCTAAGGTTTCCCAGCATTAGGTAGCTCTTTGGCATGTACTCCCACACCTTGAGAAAGATTATGTTTCAAGATGTTTTCTTTCAACTATTGCATTTGTCATTGTTCTTCTCCCTATTTATCCATCAATATGTTCAGATGTTGACCATGTACTTATTCTCATTTAATTTATAAAATTCTCTTTTTGGGGTCCGACACCCCCCCTCCCAAATATTGCAAATATTACAAGTTATTAGAGCTACCAATATTTGAATTACAAACTTCTCAAACTAATGTTAATTAATAAGATCGTTAAACATAACAAATACTAGGCAGGCATGCTGTAAGGAAATATTTCTAATAGAATGAGATTTTGATCTTCAATTTGTAACACATGTTAACACATTTCCACATTTATGTGTACATGTTTAACACACGTTACATGTTTTCATGTTTACGTTAATGCGTTACGCATTTTCACATTCACATTAATGTGTTTAACATGCATTATGCATGTTTAAGCATACGTTAACACTTCAAGGTGGCCTCCATATCTAGTAACACATCTATGCATTGGCATTAGGTCTCTTACGCATTGACTTTTACACGTTGGAATTGGGTCTATTACGCGTTGGCTTTTACGCGTTAGCATTGGGTCTCTTATTTTTCTAATTTCTCATGGTAACCAATTTTGTGCCCTATAAATTCATTCTTGATGGGAGAAAAAAGGCACCATGGATCACAATAGGATTGCAATTCTAGTCCCTTTCACAAACACTTCGAGGTTGCATACACCATCGTTGCAAAGTGCCGATGTGAGAAGAATCCGAATGCCAAGTCTAATTCAAGGCATCAATGGTTAAAGATCAGTTCTATTTGCTTCCGCATTGTGCATTTTCAATTATCTATGCATGTAAATTTCTTGTGCCATTTACTTCCGCATTGTGCATTTTTTTAATCTATGCATGTAAATTGCTTGTGCAATCCACAAATTTTGTCTTACATTTGCTATCTGAGCTTTATCTCTATCTCTATCTTGATGCCATTACCAGTTAGTAAGTGGAAGGCCTGTTTATGATTGTGATGGGCATCCTTGTAAAATTACTAACCTTTGCAGCGTTAGTTTGTGATGAGCGGTGAGATATCCCTATACCCAACCATACAAATCACTAAAGAGTTAAGCACGATCCCATTAAATTCCATGGACCTATGGTTATCTCGTACACTAGTTCCTCTAGGAAGTGAAACTACATTGAAAACGTTTGTTGTTTTCCCAACTACAAGCTCAAGGGTATGGTTTAAGTGTAATTGAGGTATATGAATTTTTGTCATTTTATATTTTATGGATGTAATCGCCTACAACAAGAATAAGGGTAGAGTATATTGAAAACTAATGTCTATTGCCTAGCTAGCCTAACATAAGTAACCACCCCATTTTCCTGAACACATATAGCACTATTGAGTTACCAAACGTTAAGCGTTGCTGGGTTACCAAGAAATATATGAATGCTCGAAGTGATCATACTCGTGTTCATTAATTGCTAGAAATAAATTTCTTAATCAAATGCATTAAAGTAAAGAACAAGAAAGTAAAATGCATTAAAGAAAATCTTAAGCTATTATCAATGCTACAAGGATTGTCAAAAGAGTTTGTTTTATTCCCATCACACTACTACACTCAAGCACATCAGTGCTTGAACAAAGAATTGTACACACTCTAGACTCCTTTTGCAGGCATTCAGAAAGTATTCTAACTCTGAGAAAAATAAATGGCAAGAGCTTCGCTACTCTGACTAAGAATGACCAAAAACTCACTAAAAACTAGAGCCTGGGTGTGGTAACCCAGTAATGATTAGCATTTGGTAATCCCAGCAGTGTTGCACTAGTTTAGGATGTGTACGACAAGTGGGAATGGATGTTGGTGTTAGAATTAGTTAGAACTTAGTTAATGAGTTGTTAAGTTAAATTAGTCACTTAGTTACCTCTCTCCTTCCCTACTAGCATAAGACATAAAAACATAAAAGCTATAAAAATCATATGCCTCAAGCTTACTTAACCATACAATCGTGACATACAGGTAAGTTTGGGAAGATAATGATCAACCAACTCGTCCTTGTTCCACAAGGGCACATAAGCACTTAGTCCTTGGAATTCGACCGGATCGTGCATAAAACACTTGTATTCATATGGTTAAGCATAGGGGGTACCTCGCCGCTCATCATTGGCGCCGTTGCCGTGGACTTAGTTGTTTGTGCGCTAACTAGAACATAGGAAATCATTTACATTGTTGGAACGAACCCTTAGGGTTGGTTGAGAAAATAATAAACAAGAATACATTGCACATTGAACAGACAAGTATGTCTCCTTCTCCGTATGAAAGCCCCTCATCGCCTAGGTCTGAAACAGGAAACAATCGGTAGCGTAATACACATGACGTTGATCCACCAGTCCCTCAACAAGTTTGAGTGGTATATATTCATCCCGATGAATATATACTAGACTTCACCTTTATCCTCCATCAAGATGAACAATTGCATTGGCGAAACTTAGAAGGTAACATAGTGTTGCCTCCCGATCGTTCAGTCCTAAGCATGCTTCTTCATGCTCTCACACGAATTTCCATGCCACACTTACATGAAAAATAAATTGTGCAAGACCATGACTCAAGAGAATACCGTCCCACAGAGGCACAATGTTAAAGGGGCTTGCAACAGGAGAGACATCATAAGTCTTTGAAGGGTAAGTGGTCTCAAGATGCCCCACATGTCTTAAGCAAAAATGAGGGTGGTGAACCTACCTTAGGCAGTCGCCCACATAACGATGTTCCTCCCATTGACTTTGGCCAAGGGGTTGTGTATTGGGACCTTCATTCCACTATTCATAACCCAGGTTCTGATACCCACGGGCACAAAGGGTCCAAAAAAGGAACATGAACTCATGATAAAGGTGGACATTCTAATCACAATCGTGATCAGGGCTGAGATTGTAGAAGAGAAGATAGCAGACACTGTCATGGTGATGGTTCTCCTTCTTCTTCACCTTCATCATCTCCTTCATCCTCTCCTTCAATAGCTAGACATGGTCATAAAGAAAAAGACCATGGGGATAAAGGTAGGCAAAGTGGAAGTCATAGATGAAATAGCTAGGAAAGGGGATGAGGGCACTCTAGAGAGTCATGACATAGAAGAAGGGAGAGTAGGGAACAACGTAGGCATGATAGATGTCATGGACAAGACAATCACGATGAACCCCTACTCGCTACTCAAAGTATGTTGGACATAATTGAGGCTATTAGAATTCCAACAAGGCATCAAAAATATAGTAGGATCAAGAGATTAGATATGAACAACATCCCATGATTTGAAGGGGGATACAACGCTGATTCTCAGAATCATTTACAAGCATTCCATGATGCATGTGCCTTACAGAACATAGAGTCCATCACTATCCCCCTTATCATTGTTTACCTAAATCACTAGGAAGTTAGCTGGGTACGACCACCCACAAACAGTGTAACAATGTCTTCCACCAGTCCCAATGGGACAATGATGGACTGGTCGACCAACTCTAGACGGATGTTGCTCTTTTTCAATGGAGGCAGGTTCCAGGCCTTGTACATTTCTTGAGAAATCAAGTTGACACCATAACCTGAATCCAAAAGAGCCTTGCACAGCACATTTCCAGCAATTTGTAAGTATATTAAACAACTTCCAGGATTAGAGAATTTCCTAGGAATGTGGCTAACTTTGATCCAATCAGTGCCGACATGTGTTAGCATGACCATATGCGTTGACTGCGGTGATTGGGTTGAAGGGGGCTCCGAAGTCTTGATTAATACTGAGGCGTCTAAGGAATCAGTTGCTTGTGATTGCAAGGGCTTGGTTGGATTGTTGGTTCTAAAGAAAGGTCTTTTCTTCATGTGGTTGTTGGAACCAACAATAGGTTGAGAGTTAACAACCCTCATGGCGTTACGTTGCTGCGGCTAGGTAGGGATTTCACCTTGCATAGTTGGAGCAGGTGGTAGTGGAGCTATTGGTAGAAGAGATGCAATCGGATGAGAAGGATGATATGCTTACAAAATATCGCCCCTAGAGGAGGGAGTCCCATAATACTCGAGGGCTTGGTAGTGAGGTTGAGGAGTGACATGACCAGTAGAGTCACGTGGGGAGATTGGCTACTGCACATAATATTCATACAGGTCAGGTTGCTAGTAAGGATACTATTACCTTGGTGGTGGCATTCCCCATGATTGTGGGTGCTACCACTGTTGATATTGCTCAATCGGTTGTCGTGGAGTTCCACTGGGATAATATGTTAAGGGTTGGTGGAACTACCTTGGATTACCTTGAGGATAAGGTAACCTTCAAGGTGTTTGTCTTTTGTTTAATTGTGGGTTAAGTGCATATACCCCAGACTCCTGTAGATGTGAGATTACAGGGAACATCCCTTAGGATGATCATATTGACATATCTCACATCCACTATCATTGTTTGTTTCCAAATCCACAACCTCTTCAATGATGGAAACTTTGCCCTTATCCTTGCTAGGTGCATGTTCAGTCTCTTTATTTTTTCTTTTCTCAGTACCTTGCTCTCTAGACTCCTCTACTATTTTAAGAACAGTTTGAAATCTATTGTCTAGGGAATCCCACATTTGGTCTACCTTTGCCAAAACTTCTGATGTCATCTTTTGGATAGGCAAATTTTTCCTATTCACCATCTCTTCGAGTGGTGACTATTCTTCATCCTCACAAAATCTTACTCCCCTCTTCTGGAGGGAAGGATGTTAGTTATACTCTTCCGCACTTTCTCTCTTCTGTAGCTCACCTTCTTCCTTAGCAACTTGCTCCAATAGTCTTTGAATTTGATGGCACCTAAGCTCGGATGGTCTCCGTTGGGCATAAGTCCCAAGGGTTCTTCTCGTTTCATGTCTAAGCCCATCCACGAGATGGCGCAGTTGATCCCTTTGCGAATAACCATGGCGAGAACAATGATGTAACAATGCATAGTATCAGCCCATGATAGCATCCAAGGGTTCATGTCCTCCTTGTTTTCAACCTTGGATTTTCTTTCACAAGTTAGACACTCGGGAGTATGTTTGGTACTTATCATTAAATTGTTCTAACATAGTACTTCACCTACGAATGGATTTTGGTTCTAAAGACAGGTACTAGCTTTCTGCTTCTTTAACTAATGTCCATGGGAACAACTTAAGTTTTTTCCATTCATTCTCTATGTTTTGTAAGGCACACGCATCATGGAATGCTTGTAAATGATTTTGAGGATCAGTGTTGTATCCCCCTTCAAATCGTGGGATGTTGTTCATATCTAATCTCTTGATCCTACTATCTTTCTGATGCCTTGTTGGAATTCTAACAGCCTCAGTTATGTCCAACATACTTTGAGTAGCGAGGAGGGGTTCATTATGATTATCTCGTCCATGACATCTATGATGCCTATGTTGTTCCCTACTCTCCCTTCTTCTATGTTGTGACTCTCTAGAGTGCCCTTGTCCCCTTTGCTAGCTGTTTCATCTATGACTTCCACTTTTCCTACCTCTATCCCCATGGTCTTTTTCTTTATGACCACATCTAGATATTGAAGGAGAGGATGAAGGAGATGATGAAGGTGAAGAAGAAGGAGAATAGTCACCATGATGATGTCTGCTACCTTCTCTTCTGCGGTCTCGGCCCCGATCACGATTACAATCAAAATGTCCACCTTTATCATGAGTTTGTGTCCCTTTTTTGGACCCTTTGTGCCCATGGGTATCAGAACCTAGGTTATGAATAGTGGAATGAAGGTCCTGATACACAACCCCTTGCCCAAAGTTGAGGGGAGGAATATCATTGTGTGGGAGACTACTTGAGGTAGGTTCACTACCCTCATTTTTGCTTAAGACATGTGGGGCATCTTGAGACCACTTACCCTTCAAAGACTTATGATGTCTCTCCTATTGCAAGTCCCTTTGATGTTGTGCCTCTATGGGATGGTATTCTCTTGAGTCATGGTCTTACACAGCATATTCTGCATGTAAGTGCGGCATGCCAATTCGTGTGAGAGCACGAAGAAGCATGCTCGGGACTAAATGATCAGGAGGTAACACTATGTTACCTTCTAAGTCTTGCCAATGTAGTTGTTCATCTTGATGGAGGATAAAGGTGAAGTTTGGTATATACTCATTAGGATGAATATATACCACTCGAACTTGTTGAGGGATTGGCAGATCAACGTCATGTGTATTACGCCACCGATTGTTTCCTGTTTCAGACGTAGGCGGTGAGGCACTTTTGTACAAAGAAGGAGACATATTTGTCTATTTAGTGTGCAATGTACTCTTGTTTATTATTTCCTCAATCATCCCTAAGGGTTCATTCCAATAATGTGAATAATTTCCTATGTTCTAGTTAGTGCACAAACAACTAAGTCCCTGGCAATGATGCCAATGATGAGAAGCAAGGTACCCCTATGCTCACTCATACAAATACAAGCGTTTCATGCACGATCCAATTGAATTCCAAGGACTAAGTGCCTATGGGCCTTTGTGGAATAAGGATGGGTTGGTTGATCGTTGTCTTCCCAAACTTACTTGTATGTCACGATTGTATGGTTAAGTAAGTTTGAGGCATATGATTTTTCTAGCTTTTATGTTTTTATGTCCTGTTGCTAATAAGGGAGTAGAGAGAGAGATAACTAAGTGACTAATTTAACTTAACTACTGATTAACTAGGCTTTAAACTAATCCTAACACTAGTATCCGTTCTCACTTACCATACACATCTTGAACTAGCGCAACACTACTGGGATTACCAAACACTAATTGTTACTAGGTTACCAAGTGTTACACGCATGCTTGAAGTGATCGTACTATGTGTGCTAATAACAAAAATATAAAGTGCATAAAATAAAATAAAATAATAGAATAACATAAATGCAGAAGAAAACAAAATGAAGGAAATGTGTAAGAAAAAAAATCTCAAGTGCTACAAGGATGAATCCAAGAGCTCGTCTTTACTATCGTACACAAGGTGTGATCAGGTACATAATGAATAAAGATCCCTCCACACTTAGACCTCCTGCTGCAGGCACTTGGAAAATACTCTAACTGCAAAATTTTTGCTACTTGACTCCTAAAAGACTTCCCTTGAAAGACGTCCTTCCAAGACTTCTTTTCTAAATTGTGCGCTTGGGCACTGTATTTATAGGGTTGGGAGCAACTACTCTAATAATTAGAAAAACTACCACTCTAATTTTAGAGAAACTACCACTCTAATAATTAGAAAAACTGCCACTCTAATAATTAGAATAAATCGCTAGAGTAACCGCTCTCATCAAAGACACTCATGAGGATCCTTGTGGGGGTTATTATACTGGGAGACGAATGGCCATCAAGATCCTACTTGCAGGATATTATTGGCCTACATTATTTTGGGATGCCCATTGTTTCGTCCAATCTTGTGAGCGTTGTCAACATGATGGGGGAATGACTACTAGAATGGAGGGTCCGCAACAATGGATTCAACTGTTAGAATCCTTCGACATTTGGGGAATTAATTTTATGGGGTTGATTACACCAATGTCCAATGGAAAAGCTTATATTATTGTTGCCATTGATTACCTAACAAAATGGGCCGAAGCAGCTGTTGTTAAAGATTGTACATTATTTACAGCTGCATGATTTGTTCAACAACAAATCATAAACAGGTTTGGTGTGCTGCATGCACTTATTTCAGACAATGGTACACACTTCACAGGTGCAACTTTTCGAAAATTAATGCAATGCTTAGGGGTTGATGAGCGGCTAGGTATCCCTACACCCAACCATACGAATCATGAGCGTTCACACGCAACTCGATTGAAATCCGCAGACTGTAAGCACTTAACATACACCAGACTTCTAACCAGTGAAACCTTGGATTAGAATGGTCGTTGTCATCCTAATCTCACTTGTGAGGTTTTGTTTACATTGGTTAAGTGAGATTAGGGGTAATGATTTTTATACCTTTTTAATTATCTTTTTGGCGACTAATCATTTCAGAAAATAAGGATAGAATATTAATTAATCTTAAAATTATCTTAATCTAAATCTTAACTATTCCTATCATAAGTATCCGGTCCCATCTTCCAAACACATTCTGAGCATCTCCTAACACTTCTAGGTTACTAGACGTTAAGTGTCATTGGGCTTACCAAGTGTTTTGGTTACGTTCAAGATGGTCGTACTTATGTCTTTAACGAACTACGAATGAACAATAACGATTGAGATTATAATAATGAAAACATAAGTAATTAACAAGTAACTAATAAAGCATAAACAAGTAATTAATAAAGCATAAACATATTAAACTATTAAATGCATGAAATAACTAAGTCCAAATGCTGCAAGGAATGCTTGAACAATTTGTCTTTATTGTTGTCACGCCAATGGGCTCAGATACATCAATGCTCGAATAAAGATTCGATCACTTTTCTTACACCTACTGCGGGCACTTGGAAAATATTCTATCTCTTGCAGGAACAAATTGCAAGAGCTTCGCTACAACTACTCAAAAAGATGGATAAATGAGACGGAAGGCCCTCATATTTATAGGTCGGGAAGGATGGCTATGTAAATGGGGCCATGTCGATGCAGGGAGGCTACGTCGACGGGCCCGCGTCAACGCGGCCACGTATACGTGGCCCAGTCGACACATTAGTAAATGACACTTCATCATACCCCCACGACTGAGCAAAAACTTGTCCTCGAGTTACTTTACAATTTGGAAGGTATGGATTCTTATTTACAAGATACATAACTTAAACACATACATGACACACACATGACACAACATAAATTTGACCAAGTGCCCGAGTTACAGAGGGGGGAAAATTACAAAAATGGCAGTGTTCAGAGATAAAATTGAACACCTTGCCGGTCCTGGAGCCTCTACTGTGTAGGATGATACACAAAATTGCTGGAGAAGATCACACTATCCCTAGGGGTGGTGGTTCTGACAGACCCTCTCCAGCCTCTGGCCCGTGCATAGGTGGCAGCACGGATGTCAGAAGTCCTACAGCAGCTGCAACTTCTAGAGGCAGTCGGAAAGCCTCCAAGAGAGCCCTCATTTTCTCTTCTTTGCTTCTGGGGTCGTTCACGGCCCAAGAGGCTTCTCTAATGTGTGTTGGAACTGGAACTTCCCATGGGCAAGGCAACGCCGGGATGAGTTCTTTTAAATTGACAAACCAGGTTGCGAAATGTTTGCATTCGATATTGAACACTCGGATTGATGACTGTAGCTACTAGTAGTCATTCATTCTTTGGGCAAGGTCCTCCATGATGGTACGTTGGCCTTCAAAGCTTGTGTGGAGGACCTCAAGTTCCGTGTGTGCTATTGCCAGCTTCTGTTTTGTTGCCTTGTGCGCCTGGAACTCATCCTGGTATAAGGAATATGAGGTGCCCACTTGTTTTTCTAACTCTGACCACAGTGTCCTGGCTATGAGCATAGCCAGGTTTGCATATTGAAGGTTGGCCAATTCCATGTACTCTGTCATTTCTTCGATCTGCAGCTCCTTTAGGCGGATTTCTGCTTTATTGTAGGCATTCAACCCATCAAAGATGGATGGCCATATATCGCCTCCCTCTCGGAGCTGCTGGAGTACTTGGTTCATCTTGGCTTTAGCGACTTGAATGTGCTTCTCGTGCACCTCCTTCTACAATCCCACTTGGTCCCTGTAATGATTTTTGACTTTTTCAAACTTCAGGCCCTCATTTTTCCAAGCAGAAATTTCAATTGTAGACTTCTGTCGCAATGCCCGAACCTCCTCCATTGACAGATTTCTATTTTCAGTTGCCAACCTTCTTATGTCTGCGTTCACCCTGGCTAGCTCCTCTTGCTTTTGGTGGATGAAATCCTTTGTGTGTTTGTTCTCTGCACCAACATTGCACAGGCGATGAACTTCTGTGGTCAGCTGCACATTCTCTTGGCGAACCTCTGCCAAGTTCTTCTCTAAATAATATGCTTAGGCATCTGCTATGGACTTGTCTAAGATCATCGTCTCTCGCACATCCTCAACAACCTAAATTTTAAGTTGAAGCTGTTGAAAAGCTTCATCTCTGGTGATTTCACAGTTGAGACTAGCCAAATCAGCAAGCTGGGCTCTTAATTGGGCTACCTCCATTGCCAAGCGCTGACAAGTGACTTGAGCCGCTTCTAGTTGCCCTTCCAAGATGATGCTCCTACCCCTTGCCGATAGCAACTTCGACTGGGTTGTAGTGATGTTTTCTGGAACGTCAAAGACATCCGGAAGCGATAGCCCGGTTCCTACCAGTCAGTCCAATAATTCTTCATATTAGGCTGCATCAATCTTGCTACTTGAAGTTCCGGCAGACACCTGTACATCTTGTAGTCCATGAATGTTTGGTACAGGTGCTGCTAGTGCATTGAGGACCGTAGCAATTATATCAGCAACCACTTCGGCTACAACTTCCTGTCCCTGGTGCTGCATCACCAGGACCATCGCCTCTTCACCATCTTTCAAGCATACCAAGAAAGTAGCAGCATTTGCTGAGATTTCGGGAAATAACTGTTGTGTTGCGGTTGATACATCTCGGATGCTTGGATTTGTTCTAGGTGGAATTGGTGCTCAGGCAGCGGAAAATATCGACCCTGCCCTTTCAAACAAGCTAACTGATTGAGCCACTTGCTCCAGGTGGCTCATGGTAGGGCGATAGACCAAAGTATCTTCTCCTCCACCAATCCTGCCAGATTGCTCTTTCTGGCTCAATTGCATTTCTCGGAGCTTGCAGATGTATTCCACAGTGTTTTGCGAGCCCAGATGTGTTGTTTGCATAGGTTGTGGAGGTGGTTGCTGCTCTTCCTCTATTTGTGTGGTGGCAGGAATTTTATCTTTCATCATTTCTCACCACGAGGAAATTGGGGCACGCCAGATGATATCATTAGAGTATTGTGCTATCCCTGCCTGTTTGCACAACTTTTAGATTAGGCAGGGAAAGGGGAGAGCTTGTCTTCCACGTTTGTTCTCAGCGAACCTTTTTTCAATTTCCAAAAATAAGAATTATGAAAGACTCATGGGAAATTTCCCACTGAAGGCGACACATGCACGAGCGGAGAAGGCTATGATTTTGCTGGGTCTTACCGTTGGATTCAAATGGTAAGATGCTATCTTGGAGTATACTCTCTCTCCCATGGTCAAGGAGCTGAATTCCTTGCACTCTACCCCATAGCACCGTTGGATCCATTGCACCTTCACCTCTAGATCGGCCTGCTTTGGAATTTTTGCCACATCTGCCCCAATTTCAAGCAACCCCAGAGCTTGCACTATTACTTTTGAAGAGTAAGAGACATAAATGTCTTTGATTCTTACTCTGGTTGTTGATTCATCCATAAGAGATAGGTTTCTCCTAAATACCACTCACCACTGGTTGTGATGATTGGCCACATCGGAGAGGTCTACAATTGGAGCCTCACGTCTTCTGGAGCATTCTCGAGGAATGGTCCAAAATTTAACTCTCGGAGGATTGTCCGTTGCACCTTGCGTGGTGTAATAGCATCAAGGCAGGCTTGGGTCAAGGTGACCTCAAGCTGTGGTGCTATCCTAGGAGTCTCATCCCCTAGCAATTGCACACTAGGAATCTCCTCTTCAGGAATCTGGTGAACAAATTCCGCGTCAGGTTGTTTGCGGAAGGGCCCAGTTACATGAGAGCCCTCCGCATACTCTAGCGGTTGCACTCCTCGTCCCCTTCCCATGCATGGGCACTTGTCCTTTGGTTGTGATGGTCCTTTGTCCCTTGGATGCCATCTGCAATAAAACATAACCGTCCATTAGACCAACCGTTCATAAGTAGTCTAAGATGGTCCATATATACCTTCTCAGTTTGACCAAGTTATGTTAATGGCATAGGCACATCGTTAAGTTTCCCGGAGCGTTAAGTTAGGGGTTAGGACCAAATTTTTTGTAATTAATAAATTAATTAATTAATTAACTAATTACACAAAGGCACCACCCCCCACGACTGAGAGCATACCTTCGGATGCGTAAAAAGGGCAAGGACAGGTTGATGCGGACATGCGATGGAATGTAGGTGCGTTGGGAAGGGTTAGGCAGAAAAAATGGCAAAAACTCCCCTCAATTTGGACTCCAAATGATGAAAAATGAAGAAGTGCAGCGGGGTATATATAGGGGTTGGGTGCTGCATCGATGGGGTCGCGTATACGCAAGCACTGTGTATACAGGGCCCCATATACGTAGCACTATTCACCCATGGACCAGCATCGACCGACCCATAAAACACCCAAAATGATGAATTTGAAAGCCCAAATTGAGGCGGTTGAAGCACAGAAAAGGCTCGATCATGGCCGAAGATAGGAGGAAGGTAATTAAGCATGAAAAATGACAAAATTGGAGAACAGGATTGAAAAAGAACTTCGTGAGGACGGAATCGAATGATGGGACACTGAAACCAGTCAACCAAGAAATCCAAAGGATGGGAGGCTTAATAGGTGGAACCAAAAATATGCAGGTGGGTCCTCCCCATAGCAGGAAATAGCCTTTGTAGCCCCTGCATACCCTCAACACCAGGGTCTGCAGGCCCGGGTGCCGATAAGTGGTGTTGACCCGTGAAGACTCCAAACCAAGAGAACCTGCCAAGGCATGAGAGACCGATGGAAAACATGACGAACACACAAAACATAAAAAGGGCAGTGAGGTGAGTACGGAGAGAAGCGGGAATAGAGGGAGAGGAGAGAATGGAAAGTTCAAGTGTTGGCCACATGAAACCCCATGTACGATCATGGTTAAGTGACCTAGTAGAACCTTCTTGAGGGCAGACCCAAAACCATCCACAAACAGTGACCGCACAGTGATAGACGAAGGCCTGACTATTTCCCAAGGAAACAAGAATGACCCCACAGAGAACCACCACTCCAGGAAACATGAGAAGAGGCAAGTGAAACAGGACAAAGGTAGAGGGAACTAAGGAGGTCCCACAACTAAAGCGTATGGCCCGTGAGAGGTAGTCTAAGGGGTGTGGTTTGAATTCCTCCACGATTCGTTTTCCTTTTCTTTTGTGTGGGGGAACCACACCATGCGAAGACCCATGCATGTTTGCATGCATTCAACCAAGGGGTGTGCTTTGAATCCTCATTTTATTTTTTTATTTTTGTTTTTACCTCTTTTTGCTTTTTTTTTCTTTTTTTTTTGTGAATTTTTGAATTTTATAGTGAGGACCATACCATGCAAGGTCGAACTGCCTAGAAGCTTTCATGGAGAGACACTTGGAGTGGGAGGAAATCCATGAGGACACATCGGCAACCCAGGGAATAGAACAGAACAATGAATAAAGCATTCCCCTTGAAGTCACACCTGATTCAAACCATTGGGTCATCCCTCAGTTTGGGAACTACACAAGTCACACATTAATTAAAATATTTTTAAGTGAAGGGGTTACATGTTCACATCAAAAGGGAAACCTTGGAATGGTGAATGGGCAAATGACGTGGACTCACTGCCGAGTGTATGAAGTGAAAAAAATGTAAAATCCAAGGACAACCATGCAATGGCAGGAGCTAGATAACGAGGAAGAATATTATAGTACCCATCGTAACGAAAATCGACCATGCCGAACATCTGAAGACAATACAACGATGTCTACCATTACATGAGAAAAATAGATACTTACAAAAAAAATAAAAAAAACAACAAAAATAATGTGCAAATGTATGAACGATGGTGAAAAACAAAAAAGTGTAAAACAATAAGTGTAAAATAAAAAAGTGTAAAAAAAAATGATAAAACAAGGAAGTGTAAAACAAAAAATTGTAAAACAAAATAAAAAAATGATAAAACGGTGAGGGGAGTAGGGAATGGATCAGCAGGGATGATGGTCGCCCCCACGACTGGGTGGAAAGGAGGAGACGCGAAAGATGGAGCGTGAATGACCAACTGATGACAAGGCGGTGGCACTGGTTGTGTGGAGCTCACGGAAAGGTTAGAGTTGTTGGTGGTTGACTAACTGTGTTTTGGTAGGATCCCCAGGTTTGTGGATGAGCAAGGCCCTGGATGGGAAGGTTTCGGAGACAATATAAGGGCCTTCCCATAGTGTCTGAAACTTTGTTGGTTGGGATACATGTGAGGGATTCCAATATAATACCTTGTCTCCACATCTAAATGTGACCTTTTGAATCCTAAGATCATGTCGTTTCTTGTTGTAGGCCTTGTGGGTTTCATTTGAAAATAGGGCCACTAATCAGTTCTCATCTAGCACACTTAAATTGATTAATCGTTCTCATTGTGCTAGCGGTAGGTCAAGGTCGAGGTCACTGGCTGTGGATAGTGTCCAGAGTTCTGCTTGGATTGGAAGTGTTGGCAACTTTCTATACACTAACTCATAGGGAGTGTACCCTACAGGAAGTTTTCAAGTGGAGCGATAGGCCCATAGGGCATCCTTAAGCTTGGTGCTCCAATCCCTCCTGTATTTGCTAATGGTGTGGGTAAGGATCTTGGTGATCTCCCTATTGGTGACTTCGACCTGACCATTGGCTTGGGGGTGATAGGGTGTTGTAAATTTATGTGTTACCCCTAAGCGTTGCATGAGTTTCCGAAAAGTGACACCCATGAAGTAAGTCCCATTGTCAAAAATGAGTGCATGTGGCACTCCATACCTGGTAACGATTTGTTGCTGGATAAATCGTGCGACGGTGTTGGAAGAATAGTTGATCATGGCTGCCACTTCTACCCACTTTGTACAGTAGTCCACCGCCACGATGATGTATGCCTTTTCATTTGAAAAGGGGGTGATGGGTCCCATGAAGTCGATACCCCAGATGTCGAAGGGCTCCAGTGGCTGGATCCACTGTTGAGGTCCCTCCAATCATGCCGACATCCCACCATCTCTTTGGCATCGTTCACAGGAGCGGGTCAACCATTGTACGTCCTTGAAAAGTGTAGGCCAGTAATACCCTACAAGTAGGATTTTAATGATTGTTCAGCATCCAGCATAGTCGCCCCCACAAGGGTCATTGTGAGCATCTTGGAGGAAGTGCAGTGTATCATCATCACGGACACACCATCGAACCAAGCCATCTGCGCACACCTTGTAGAGGTGGCCATTGATTCTATGAAACGATTGGCCTTATGGAGAAACTGTTGTTTCTACCGATGGTTCCATTCCTTTGGAAGCTCCTGGGTTGTAAGGTAGGTAAGGATGCGGTTGAACCAAGGGGATTCCTTGGGTACTTGAGGATCAATAGCGCTTGTGAAGAGGAGTTCATCTGGAAACTGATCGAATAAGGGCTCCTCCTTTTTTTCATCATCCCATCGTAACCGAGACAAGTGGTCAGCAACCACATTCTCGGTCCCCTTTCTCTCTACCATGGTAGGATCAAACTCCTGAAGAATCACCAGCCACCGGATTATGCGAGGGCTCACCATTGGTTTGTTCATCAGGAATCGGATAGCACTATGGTCAGTGTGCACAAACACCTCATATCTGAGCACATAATGTCAGAATTTATCTAATGCGAACACCACCGCCATCAACTCCTTCTCGGTGGTGGTATAGTTTAGCTATGCACCCACAATGCTATGGCCTGCATAGTGGACATAATATAGATGTTGCTAATCATCACACTATGTAAGCATGGCTCCCAAGGCATAGTTGGAGGCATCTGTCATAATGTGAAAGGATCTGGACCAATCAGGTGCTTATAGAACCGGAGCTTCTATGAGTTTCTGTTTCAGCGCTTGGAATGCAGACTCACATTCCTTAGTCCAAACGAACGGAGCATCCTTCTTTGTAAGTTCTACCAATGGCCTGGCTATCTTCGAGAAGTGCTCTATGAAATGCCGGTAGTAACCAGTATGTCCAAGGAATGACCGCACATCTTTGACGGTACTTGGTTGGTGGGTTATTCTTTGGATGACCCTGATCTTTTTAGGGTCTACGCTAATCCCTGTTGATGAGATGCGATGCCCTAGCACAATGCCCTCTTGGATCATCAAATGGCTCTTTTGCCAATTGAGCCGTAGATTGGTGTCTACACACCTCTTTAAAACCTGCTCTAAATTGTCCAAGGCTTGCTCGAACATGGCACCATAGGTGGAGAAGTCATCCATGAAGACCTTTACACCATTGCCGATCTATTGTTGGAAGATGCTTAGGACAAGGCATTGGAATGTCGCAGGCACATTGCACAGGCCAAAGGAAATCTTCTTATATGTAAAAGTCCCCCAGGGACTCGTGAAGGTAGTTTTGGCCTGGTCCTCTGGTGTTATTTGGATTTGGTTATAACCACTATAACCATCCAAAAAAGTGTAATATCGGTGTCCTGCGATTGTGTCCAACACCTGGTCCACAAATGGGAGCGGGAAGTGGTCCTTGAAGGTCGCCATGTTAAGCAACCAGAAATCAATATAGACCCTCCACTTGCCACCTTTCTTGGGTACGATAACGAGTGGGCTAACCCATTCACTATCGATAACAGAATAGATGAATCCTGCCTTAAGCAATTGTTCAATTTCATCTTTTACAATCTACTTCAATTTGGGATTCAATTGTCTTTGTGGCTATCGTCGTGGCTTCATGGAAGGGTCAAGGTAGATCCGATGCTGGAAGATCCTGGGATCAACTCCAGTCAACTCAGTTTAGGACCACACGAATGCAGCAACCCATTTGTTTACCATCACCAGCAATTTCTTTTTATGTTCAGGAGCAAGAGCGGCATTGATAATTACCAACTTGCCATTTTGCAAGAATGCATACTCTAAGTGAGCTGGTAAGGACTTTAGCTCAAGGGGTTCTTGTTTGAAGTTCTCAGGGATTTGTAGTGTTCCCTAGTCATCTTGGTTATCAACGATGGAGGTATGTTGATGAATCTCCTCCATCACATCCGTGCTTTCAACATAGGCTTGCACTAGCCCCTCAGATGGTTCCTTGCACAATGTGTTGCTAGTAGGATCAGCTATCAGCCACTGGGTGTCCTTTTGGTTAGTGGCTACTACGTATAGGCACTGTTGAATGGGTGATTCCTTTGTACACCGACTGCATGCTTGAATGGATATCAGCTTAGCAGACCATAATTGCTGCACACAGTTACACCCCGAGTCATTGTATGCGATGCATGGAACTCTTTTCTTCTCGATCTTTCCAAAAGAATTTTCCTTTGAAATTTCCAAGGACAGATCTCGGAGTCCTATTCGTGTGTCCACCGTGCTTAGCCAGGCTCTTCCCATGATGATTGGGAAGTTCCCCTTACAGTTCTCTACACGGATGACCAGGAAATCAGCAGGGTAGGACCACCCACAAATGGTGGTCACAATGTCCTCCATCAAACCCAAGGGAATGGTGATGGAATGGTCTGCTAACTCAAGCCAGATGTTGCTCTTCTTTAGCGGGGGTAGGTTCTAGTTCTTGTACATGTCATGAGAGATTAAATTGACCCTTGATCCTAAGTCTAGAAGAGCTTTGCATGGCTCGTTCCCAGCCACCTGAAGGTAAATTAGGGGGCTTCCCAGATCTGTCAATTTTTGGGGAAGAGAACCTGCTTTGATCCACTCAGTCACGGCATGTGTGAGCATGACTATCTGGACCTTGGAGTGCGGCAGAGTGAAGGACTGCTCGGGTGGTATGATGGTAGAGGCATTGGTAGGTTCAGAGGCACTGGCCATAGGCATTGGTGAGGGTGTGTTTAGATTATTATTGGGTCAGAAAAAAGGATGTTTACGTTGTTTGGGTTCCAGTCCACTCGGTTGAGGTTCTGGTCGTAAGTTAACAGCCCTCGTAGCGTTTCTTTGCTGTGGCTGTGGTGGTATTTCTCCCTGCATGGATGGAGTAGGTGGCAACTGAGTGGGATGGTGTGAAGGAGTGACAGAAGAAGGTGACGAAGGGTAGAAGAGATGTGGATTTGTCCCCCTGGGTGATGGAGATGGATGTCTAAAATATTCAGGGGGATGGTAGTAACTGGGAAAGTCCGCATGACTAGAAGAGTCTCTTGGAGAGACCGGTTGCTGAACATAGTACCCATAAGGATCTGATTGCTTGTAAGGGTACTTCTGCCTTGGAGGTGGAGTCCCCCACACTTGAGGTTGCTGCCACTGTTGGAAGTATTCATACAGTTGTGGGGGTGTTCCACTTGGATAATATCCTTGCTATTGCTGGTGGAATCGCCTGGGGTTTCCTTATGGATAAGGCAACCTTCGAGGTGTCTGCTGCTGGGCCAGATGAGGGTTCGAGGCATACACCCCAGACTCTTGAAGGTGTGATACCATAGGAGAACATCCCTTAGGATGCTTATATTGGCATACACCACATCCATCGTCCTCCTCGGTGTCAGATTCTACAACCTACTTTGCTACAGCAATGTTTCCCTTACTGTTATGTAGGGCACGTTCAGCTCCCTTCTTCCTGCACCGATCACGGTCACTACCCTGTTCTTTGGAATCTTATACAATTTTCAATACACTTTGGAATTTCTTGTCCAAAGAGTCCTACATTTTATCCTCCTTTGTCGATATTTCAAATGCAAACTTTTGTAATGGCAAAGTCTTCTGATTCACCGCTACTTCTAGTGGTGACTCATCCTCCTCATCACAAAATCAGACCTCTCTCTTCCTAAGAGAAGGATCTTGGTTGAATTCTTCTACACTCTCCTTTTTTCTGAGTTCTACTTCTTCCTTGACCACTTGATCAATGAGGCGTTACAACTGATGGGCCCTTAGCTCCGACAGTCGTCCCTTGGCGTACACACCAAGGGTCTTTCGTGTTTCAAAATGAACCCCATCAATAATGTGGCGAAGCTGTGCCTGCTGAGAGTAACCATGACCAGGGCATCGATGTAACAATGAGTAATACTTGCTCATGGTAGCATCCAAGGGTTCATGATTCCCTTGTTTCCATCCTTGGATCTACCATCTCAGATTCGCCACTCTAGAGTACGTTTGATATTTGTCATTAAATATTTCAATCATCATTCTCCATCTTCTGATTGATTCCAGCTCCAAGGAATGGTACCAACTTTCAGCTTCTTTGATGAGTGTGCGAGGGAACAGCTTCAACTATTGCCAATCATTATCAATGTTTTGCAGGGTGTAGGCGTCATGGAACACCTGTAGGTGGGTCTACGGATCACAATTGTATCCCCCTTCAAATTTGGGGATGTTTTTCATATCAACACATTTGATCTGACTATCCTTGATGTGCCTACTTGGAATGTGAACTACCTCTGCAATTTGGAGCATGCTCTGAGTAGCTAACAACGGCTTGTCTGAATCATAGTCCTGTTGGGGACTATGACGTCTGTGATGATTTCAGCTACCCCTTCTTTCATGCTGGTGAGGGTCACACGATTGGTTGTGTGCTTCCTCACGTTGCCCCCTTTGAACCTGTTTACCACCGTCCTTTCTCTCCAGCCTTCCCCTGTTACGCTCAGAGCCTGTGCTGGATGAAGGCACAGGAGAGGGGGAGGACGGAGAAGAAGGAGAGGCATCACCACCGCTCCGGTGGCAATCTCCTCATCTACCTGGCGATGACTACGGTCATCTCCTCCAGCTTTGCTACGTGACCCGCCATCCCCTTGAGGATTGTGGTCACTTGGAGGTTTGTTCTGAATGATTGACTGGAGGATCTACGGCCCCAGGTGAAGTTCGGTCAAATGGGTATCATGAAATACGGGATCCCCGTCGTCTTGCAGCCCTTGTGAGAATAAGGGGTTGGTGAATTGCTTCTCCTTCTGCTGTTCATATCTCTCCACCTGTTGCTGATCTCTTGTCTGTTGAGCCTCCATAGGACGATAGTCCCAGTAGTCATGGTCCTCCATGACATACTCCACCACCTAGTCGTGGATGCCCAATCTGCCCAGATTGTGATATAGCATCGCAGGAGCTACTCGGTTGGGCGGTAGCACGATGCTACCCTCCATGTCCTTCCATCGAGGATGCTCATCCTGATGTAGGATGAATGTGAAATCAAGGACATATTCATCAGGATGTTTGTACACCACCTGATATTCTTGTGGCACGGGTGGTTGAAATGCATCTCTCTTGTGAGAAGACATGTTGGAAGTTAGATGGTCCATATAATCGGTGTACCTTACGATTAACTTAAGTTCACCTAGTGTGCATAAATATTTCTACCTTGGGTCCATTCCAACGACTTAAATGATAATTTCACTAAGGTCAGATGACGCATGTAAGACTAACAGTCCCCAGCAACGACGCCTATCATGAGCGGCTTGGTATCCCTACGCCCAACCATACGAATCATGAGCGTTCATGTGCGACTCGGTTAAAATTCGCAGACTGTAAGCACTTAACATACACCAGACTTCTAACTAGTGAAACCTTGAGTTAGAATGGTCGTTGTCATCCTAATCTCACTTGTGAGGTTCTGTTTACGTTGGTTAAGTGAGATTAAGGGTAATGATTTTTATACCTTTTTAATTATCTTTTTGGTGACTAATCATTTCAGAAAATAAGGATAGAATATTAATTAATCTTAAAATTATCTTAATCTAAATCTTAACTATTCTTATCATAAGTATCCGGTCCCATCTTCCGAGCACGTTCTAAGCATCTCCTAACAGTTCTGGGTTACCAGATGTTAAGTGTCACTGGGCTTACCAAGTGTTTTGGTTACGTTCGAGATGGTCGTACTTATGTCTTTAACGAACTACGAATGAACAATAACGATTGAGATTATAATAATGAAAACATAAGTAATTAACAAGTAACTAATAAAGCATAAACAAGTAATTAATAAAGCATAAACATATTAAACTATTAAATGCATGAAATAACTAAGTCCAAATGCTGCAAGGAATGTTTGAACAGTTCGTCTTTATTGCCATCATGAAAATGGGCTCAGATACATCAACGCTCGAATAAAGATCCGATCACTTTTCTTACACGCGCTGTGGGCACTTGGAAAATATTCTATCTCTTGTGGGAACAAACTACAAGAGCTTTGCTACAACTACTCAAAAATATGAATAAATGAGGCGGAAGGCCCTGATATTTATAGGCCGGGAAGGGTGGCTACGTAAACGGGGCCACGTCGATGCAGGGAGGCTACGTCGACGGGCCCGCGTCGACGTGGCCAAGTATACGCAGCCCCGTATATGCGGCCCTGTATACGCGGCTGAGTTGATGCATTGACTATTGACTACACCATACCACCCCCAAGCGAACGGTCAAGTAGAAGTCACCAACAGGGAGATTACGAAGATATTGACAAGAACCATTAGTAAGTTTAGGCGAGACTAGAGCACTAAACTAAACAATGCTCTTTGGGCATACCGCTCGACATGGAAACTGCCTACAGGCTACTCTCCCTATGAGTTAGTGTACGGTAAATTACCAATGCTTCCCATTCAAACTGAGCTCTGTACACTATCCATGGCATGTGACCTCAACCTTGACCTTGATCTAGCACAGAAACAACGATTAGTAATCCTTAACTTGCTAGATGAAAATCTATTAGCTACCTTGTCATCTAACAAATTTCACAAAGCCTTCAATAAACAACGTCATGACCTAAGAATTAGAAAATTTAAATATCAGCCAGGAGATAACGTTATCTACTGGAATCCACCACATGTGCCACAACGTACTAAATTTCAAACACTGTGGAAAGGACCTTATATTATTTATGCAACTTTTCCTTCAAGGGCCATGATAATATACAAACCTAAGAGCCCAGATAATAAAATTTTGGTCAAAGTGCAACAAACCAAACCTTTCTAGGAGCTTAGGATAGCCAGTACACATGCTACCTCTCTTGATGGATAATCCTGCTCACTATTTTTAGATCTCCTCCTTTCAACTTAGTCGTTGGGGAGATGGCTACCTATGCTAACCATTCTAGGTCTTCAGTTCTTTTTGAATTTTTTTTTACACATTTTTGTTTCACACATTTTTTTTACACATTTCTTCAACTTTTCTTATTTTTGTTTTACACCATCACTCATATTTTTACTATTTGATTGATTGCTTGATTTACTTTTATTCATCATCCAATAAGTGCTCATGATGGTGGATTGAATTATATCATATTGATTGCTAATGTTTGGTTTTTACCTTTGAATTATGATGCTGATATTAAGGTATGGTTCTTTTGGTAAAATAGGCAATGAGACCACATCGTCCACTCATCCATACAATTCTATGGTCTCCTTTGGCTTGGAACTGTACAATCCCTCTTTTTCTAAGTAAAGTTTTAATGAATTGGTGGCTGGGTACTTTTCAAACCAAGGAAAGACTCAAAGGATGAAAAGGGTGTGACTTCAAGGGGATTCGATGCATTTGTACTAGCCATTCTCTTGGGTGCTTGGATGCTTTTTCTTGGGTTTTTTTCCATTCTGACATTGTTCAAAAATCGAGAAGCTGAGTGAACAAAAATAAGTCTTTGCATGGTGTGGTTCTCACGCAAAAAAGAAAAAAAGAAAAAAAAAAGAAATAGTGTGAGAATTCAAAGCATACCCCTTAAACATAATAAAGCAATATGGGCTACAAGCACTAGTTATGGAACAGGAAAGACATGTTACCCATGCCTGAAGGTTCCCTCTAACTAAGGCCCTTTCTTGCTTCTTGCTTCTCCATCTTGCTCTCTTTGGAATGGTGGTGATTCTTTGTGGAAGCATTCTTGTTGCTTGAAGTGGATGAATTGTTCAAGTGTGTTGATGCGAGGTCACTGAATGTGGTTTGTTTGAGTCTAGATTTGAGATGAGTTATACTTAGTCACATTAACCATAAAATACACAAGGGACTTTACACAACCTTGTTCTTGGGATTCCATTCCATTCTCTCCTCTCCATATTTCTCCCCATTTCCCACCTCATTGCTAGTTCTATCATTAGTCAATTTCTAGTTTGATGCATTATTTTTCTTTGGTGAACTCTTGTGGGTAAGTTTTTAACTCTTGCTTCCAAATGACATTCCTAGAGCCTACGAACTCTTTGGTTTGTGGGTTTGTCAGGGCATAAAGGGCATGAGCCTGCTTTGGGGAGGACCCATTGGCATTTCTTTTTGGTGCAATTGTTAACTTCTTTCCCTTAAACATTTCCTGCAATTAATCATTTCTTGTTTCATCCCCATCCATGACATCCATTTTATTGGCATTACCGTTGATATTTTTCATCTTTCTTGATCCTCATGTTTTTCCATCTTATAGCTATTGGAGGTTCGCTCTTAGTCATGGGGGACCGAGCACAAATTTTTCAATTTTTTCCATTTTACTATTCACCTAACCCCTACACCTTGGATAGTTACCAGTGATAAATCTCTGAATCAGTTTCTACCATAACCACAACTTAGCCAATGTGCCTCATATTGAGGCAAGGTATCAACTAAATTGTGGTTTATCTATCCTTGCTCATTTTTGACTGTGTTGTGTGTGCAAATGGCAATCATACAAACAATGGATTGGGCTTGGAGGAAGAACTTAGGATGGATCAGAACTGGAGCATTTACGAAAGGAGCAAGTTTGGTGCGTGGCTATGGATAAACAATGGAAGGTGCAATCTTGGCATTGGCGGTAACACACTCCATCTTCTTTGTCTCTCTCTTTTTCTCTTTAAGTTGTCAAATAAAGGCTTGGATGTCGTTTATGTACGAGTGTTCACCACAATGGTCATGAAAACTAATGTTGTAATATGCTTATTAATCCATTCACTGGGCATGTTGAGTCTGTCATCCCATTCCACCGTCAGTTGTTAATTAGTCAATAATCCCATACCTTCCTAATATTTTGTAAGGAACTTGAGGACAAGTTTTCATTTAGTCGTGGGGGTATGATGAGAGCGGTTACTCTAGCAGTTACTGTAATTATTAGAGTGGTTACTTTAGCGGTTACTGTAGCAGTTATTCTAATTATTAGAATGGTTACTCTAGCAGTTACTTTAGCTGTTATTCTAATTATTAGAGTGGTTACTCTAGTAGTTATTCTAATTATTAGAGTGGCTACTCTAGCAGTTACTTTAGCAGTTCTAATTATTAGAGCAGTTACTCTAATTATTAGAGCAGTTTCTCCTAAGCCTATAAATATAGTTCCCAAGTGCACAATTGGGAAGAAGTCTTTTAGTAGTCAAGTAGTGAAACTCTTGTAGTTTGTTTGAAAGTTAAAGTATTTTCCAAGTGCCCGCAACAGGAGGTTGAGGTGTGGATAGATCTTTATTCAAGCATTGTATACCTAAGCACACCTTGTGTATTACCATAAAGACAAGCTCTTTGATTCATCCTTGCAGCACTTGAGATTTGTTTTCTTACACATTTTTTTAATTTTATTTTCTTATGCATTTATTTTATTTTATGCAATTTACATTTCTGTTATTAGCACAACAATTCATTTTGATCAATTAAGCAAATTGTTAAATTACACAAGCACAACCACTTCGAGCATGCGTGTAATGCTTGGTAACCTAGTAACGATTAGCGTTTGGTAATCCTAGCAGTGTTGCACTGGTTCAGGATGTGTACGATAAGTGGGAACGAATGGTGGTGTTAGGATTAGTTAGAACTTAGTTAATGAGCAGTCAAGTTAAATTAGTCACTTAGTTATATCTCTCCTTTCCTACTAGCAAAGGACATAAAAACATAAAAGCTATAAAAGTCATATGCCTCAAGCTTACTTAACCATACAATCGTGACATATAGGTAAGCTTGGGAAGACAACGATGAACCAACCCATCCTTGTTCCATAAGAGTGCATAAGCACTTAGTCTTTGGAATTCGACTGGATCATGCGTGAAACACTCATATTCATTTGGTTGAGCATAGGGGTATCTCGTCGCTCATCAGATAGGATCAATTAAATTAAGCAGTCCATTTAAAAAAATTCAAAATAAGGAAATAGTTGAAGAGGGTAGAATATCACAACAATAAAAAGAAGAATTCATTGAAAATTTTTGTGAAGATGTGCACAATTGGATTTCATTGATGGGGTAAACAAAAAGAATTTGATTGTAAAAGTGTCTAAAAGTAAAGAACTTAACTAACCCAACCAAAAGATATACAAGTGGCTCCTCCCAAAAAGCAGTCATAGGCCTTTGATGCCCTTGCATAACTTCAAACCAAAGAGTCCGTGGGCTCCATGGATGATTAATGGTTCTAGAAGGTTAAGTATAAAACCTGGAAGAAACTAACTAAGAATTTCGACACATCAAACTAGGACATTGAATCAAACCATGAAACCAACAGTGAGGTGAGATATGAAAAGCATAGATGAATGAGAGAGAGTGGAGTGGAGTTTCCAATTAAGGTCACATGAAGTCCCTTGTGGATTTTGTGGTTAAATGACCTGATAAAATCCATCCTCAATCTAGACCAAATCCAACCACGTTTAGTGACTTCGCATCGACATTTTAAGACCAATCCATCCCCTGAGACACAAGAGTGCTCCCACAAAATAACCACCATTCCAAATTAGAGGAGAGATAGGAAGTGAAGAAGGGCCCTAGTTAAAGAGGATTGGTCCCATAATGAGTGCTTGTAGCCAGTTTAGTCTATCTAAGGGGTGTGCTTTGAATTTCCATTATGTGTTTTCTTTTTGAAATGGGAACCACACCATGCAAAGACACATGTATGCATTTTGTCCAAGGGGTGTGCTTTGAATTCTCATTGTTTTTTCTCATGATGAGAACCACACCATGCGAGGAAGCATGCATTTATTTTGTCCAAGGGGTGTACTTTGAATTCTTATTGTTTTTTCTATAATGAGAACCACACCATGCAAGGACTTATTCAACTTCCTTTTATTGGATAACGTAGAATGGTAAGAAGTCGATGAAAACACACATGCAGCCAGGCAACCAAAAAAGTATAAAAAATACCAAATCCCCTTGAAGCCATGCCCTGTTCAAACCTTTGAATCCTTTCCAATTCTAGAAACTACCAAAGTCACAAATTTATTAAAGTTTTATTAATAAAAAAGGAACTGCACATTTCTAAAACAAGGAAAACCATAGAGTGTGTGAATGGGTGGATGTTGTGGACTCACTGCTTATTGTATAAAAAAGAGACCATGTCCTAATTATCTATAACAAAATTCAAAGCTAGAAACCAGACACCAATAATCAAATAAAAATAATACATACCACCATCAAGTAACACATTACAAATGTACCTAACACTTATTAACAAAAAGTTAGAAAATCACACCAAATAAAAAAAATATAAAAGAAAGTGTAAAATATTCAAGAAATAGCAAATGTACTAATGATGGTGCAAAACAAAAATTAGAAAAGATTAATAACATAAAAATGAAAAGATGTAAAATAAAGAATGTGTAAAATAAAAAATGTGTAAAACAAAAAGGTTAAAAAACTAAGAAATTGCTTAAATGATTAGTATGGGTGGCCATCTCCCCCATGACTAAGTTGAGAGGAGGAGATCCGAAATATGGAGTGTGGTTGTCCATCTAATGAGGTGCTTATTGTGTTAGCTAGTGTGTGCTTATGAAAAGGTTTGATTTGTTGAATGTTGACTAACTGTTTCTTGTTTGGGCTCTCAGATTTATAGATCATCATGGTCCTTGAAGGAAAATTTCCATAAATAATATAAGGTCCTTCTTACAATGTTTGGAAGTTAGTTTGTTGAGGTACGTGTGTGGGGTTCTAGTAGATAACCTTATCTCCTAGTTGAAATTTGACTTTTCTAATTTTCATGTCATGACGTTTTTTGTTATAGGCCTTGTGCAACTCATTAGATGATAAGGCTACTAATTGGGTTTTTTTCTAGCAGGTTGAGATTCATTAGTCTTTCTTTTTGGGCTAGACTTAAATTAAGGTTAAGGTCACAAGTTGTTGAAAGTGTACAAAGTTTAAATTGAATAGGAAGTGTTGGTAGTTTGTTGTACACAAGCTTATAGGGAGAGTAGCCTATAGGAAGTTTCCAAGTTAAGCAGTAGGCCGAAAGGGCATCGTTGAGTTTTGTGCTCCAGTCCTTTCTATACTTGCTAACAATTCTTGTTAATATTCTTGTGATTTCCCTATTAGTAACCTTAGCTTGACCATTAGCTTGGGGATGGTAAGGTGTTGTGAGTTTGTGTTCAACCCCTAAGCGTTGCATGAGCTTCCAAAAAGTAGTGCCTATAAAATAAGTTCAATTGTCAAAAATTAATGCATGTGGCATACTAAACCTATTTACAACATTTTGTTGTACAAACCAAGTAGCAGTAGAGGATGTACAGTTGATGATGGCTACTGCTTCTACCCATTTTGTACAATAGTCAACAGCGACTATGATGTATGCCTTTTCATTTGACATGGGCATGATGTCACTCATGAAATCAATGCCCCAAATGTGGAATAGTTCTAATGGTTGAATCCATTGTTGATGTCCCTCCATTCAAGTAGTTATTCCATCATCTCATTGGCATTGTTCACAAGAGTGGATGAAATGGTTTGCATCCCTGAAGAATGTTGGCCAATAATACCCTACCATTAGGATTTTAATGGTCATGCATCTTCCAACATAGTGTCCTCCACAAGTACCTTCATGAGTGTCTTGGAGAATGCATAGTTGATCAACATTAGGAACACACCAGTGAATCAAGCCATTGGTGCACACCTTGTAGAGGTGTCCATTAATTTCCATGAAGTGCTTTACTTCGTGAAGAAATTGCTATTTCTTCTGGTGGTCCAACCCTTATGGCATCTCGTGAGTAAGAAGATAGGTGAGAATGTTATCATACCATTTTGGCTCATTGGGAATTTTTTCAGTTATTGCTCCAGCAAAGAGGATTTCATTAAGAAATGTATCAGATAATGGGCTTTCATCCTCTTTGTCATCCCATAACAACCAAGACAAGTGATTAGCGACCACATTCTCAGTGCCCTTTTGATCTACCATTGTAAGATCAAATTCGTGTAAGATCACCAGCCATCGTATGACATGAGGGCTCACCATTGGCTTATTCATTAGGAAGCAGATGGAACTATGGTCTATGTGCACAAACACCTTGTATCCAATCACATAATGCCTAAAATTTTCTAGAACAAACACCACTACCATCAATTATTTCTCTATGGTGGTGTAGTTCAATCGTGCATCCACAATGCTTTGATTAGAGTAGTGGATGTAGTATGACATTTCTTGTCATCTAACTGCATCAGGATAGCTCCCAAGGCATAATTCGATGCATCTGTCATGATATGAAATGATTTGGATCAATTACATGCTTGTAGAATTGGAGTTTCCACAAGCCTTTCTTTCAATTGTTGGAATGCTTTCGCGCATTCTGCAATCTAGATGAAGGAAGCATCTTTCTTTGTTAGCTTGACTAATGGTTTTGCAATCTTAGAGAAATTCTCTATGAATTGCCAATAGTAGCTAATGTGTCCAAGAAATAACCAAACATCTTTAACTATTTCCAATTGGTGGGTTATTCCTTGGATGATCCTTATTTTTTCAAGGTCCACCTGAATTCCTAATTGCAAGATTTTGTGCCCCAGTACAATGCCCTCTTAGACCATGAGATGACTTTCTACCAATTGAGCCACAAGTTAGTTTGAACACATCATTTTAGCACTTGCTAAAGGTAGTCCAAGGCTTACTTAAATGTAGCTTGATAGGTGAAGTTATCCATGAAGACTTCTACACCACTACCGATATGCCGTTAAAAGATGCTTAGGACTAGGCATTGAAATGTAGCAGGTGCATTGCATAGACCAAATGACATCTTGCAATATGCAAAAGTCCCTCAAGGACTCGTGAACATTGTGTTTGCTTGGTCCTTTTGTGCAATTTGAATTTGGTGATAACCACTATAACCATCTAAGAAGCTATAGTAGCAATGCCCTCGTATTGTGTCTAGCACTTGGTCAACAAATGATAATGGAAATTGATCCTTGAATGTTGCCATATTTAGCAACTTGAAATGGATGTAGACCTACCACTTACTACCTTTCTTTGGTATAATTGCGAGTGGACTGATCCACTCACTATCTGCAATGGGATAGATGAACCCCGCCTTGAGGAATTGTTTGATTTCCTCCTTAACAATTTTCTTCAATTTGGGGTTCAGTTGCCTCTATGATTATCATTTTATCTTCATGGATGGGTTGGTGTAAATGCAATGCTGGCATATTCTAGGATCAATCCCTATGAGTTCAAGATATGACCAAGCAAAAGCTATTGACCATCTTTCAACTACTTTCAATAGTATCTCTTTCTATTCTAGAGCAAGTCTTACATTGATTATAGCTAGCTTCTTATTTTTCAAAAACACGTATTCCATTCCAATCAATAATGTTTTCAATTCAAGGAGATGTTGCTTGAAGTTATTAGAAATTTCCAACTCTCTCCAATAGGTATCATCATTTGTATCATTAAAGAGTTGGTGATGAACTTGCTCTAGTTCATCCATGCTCATGACATATTCACATGTCAGGCTCTCAGCTGGTTCCATGCGAAGTGTGCTACTTTTTGAATCAGTGGTCAACCACTGGGTGCCCTCTTGTTTTGTGGATGTTGCATATAGACACCTTTGAATTTCTACTTTTGGCACATACTATTTGCAAAGATGGATGCTTACTTGATGGCCCAAAGTTTCTACATATAATTGCACCCACTATCACTATACACAATGCATGGAACTCTCTTCTTCTCGATCTTTCCAAATGCATTATCTTTAGATATCTTCAAGGAAAGATCTTTGATGCTCATTCTTGCATCGATGATGCTTAGCCATGCTCTTCCCATGATGATTAGGAAGTCCCCTTTGTAGTTCTCCACTTTTATTACCAAGAAGTTAGTAGAATTAGACCACCCATAGATAGTGGTCACAATGTCTTCTACTAGTGCCAATGGAACAGTGATGGACTAGTCTGCCAATTCCAATTTAATGTTTCTCTTCTTAAGAGGAGGCAGGTTCCAAGTAGTGTACATTGTATGAGAAATAAAATTAACACTAGAACCTAAATCGAGAAGATCCTTGCATGGTTTGTTCCTAGTAATTTGCAAATAAATTAGAGGACTTCTAGGATTAGCTAATTTCTAGGAAAGGTTTTCTGCATGGATCCAATTAGACATAGTGTGAGTAAGCATTACGATATGGCTTCTTGGTAGAGTTTGGTTTGAAGGAGGCCCAAAGGAATTTGATATGGAGGAAGAGGCAAGAGCAGGGTTGTCAACCACAGGTGTAAGTGAAGGCTTAGGTGGGCTACAAGGTCAAAAGAAAGGTCTTTTCTTTGATTGGGCATTTGACCCCTTTGATTGATGATTAGGTTGCAAATTAATAACCCTTATAGCATTGTGTTGTTGTAGTTGAGTTGGAAATTTACCCTGTATAGGAGGAGAAGTAGGTGGTAGATGTGCAGCTGGAGGAGGAGTGTGCACAAGGCTAGGAGGAGGATAAGGATAGGAGGTGGTATTCCTTCTTTCATGTGGAGAAGGAGTTCGATAGTAATTAGAAGGGTGGTAGTAAGGCTGAATATTAGAAACATGATTGGAAGAGTCATGTGTAGACATGAGTTGTTGAACATGGTAACCATATGGATTAGGCTACCGGTAAGGGTATTGTTGCCTTGGTGATGCAAATGCCCATGATTGTGGTTGCTACCATTTTTGGTATTGTTTGTATGGTTGCGATGGAGCTCCACTTGGATAATATGGTTGTTGCTAGCAAAAATACTTGACATTAACTTGAGGATAAGGCAACCTTCTAGATGCTTAGCTTTGTATAAGTCATGGATGTAAGGCATGCACCCTATATTCTTAAAGATGTGATACAACGAGGCAACATTCCTTAGGATGTTCATACTGACAAATGTCACATTCACGATCATCTTCTGATTCACTATTTGCAACCTCTTCTATTATAAAAATTTTGCCCTTACCTTTGTAATATGATGTTTGGCTTCCTTGTGCCTCTTGTGCTTGTGGTCACTTCCTTGTTCTGTAGACTCTTCAGTGATTTTGAGGACAGCTTAAAATCTACTATTCATGGAGTCCCTTAATTGATCAACCTTGGTTGTAAGTTTAGATTGGAATTATTGAAGTGGCAAGGATTTTTTATGCATCCCATCATCAAATATGGATTTGTCCTCATTGTCACAGAATCAAACCTCTCTTACAGATGGAAGGATCCCAGTTGTACTTCTTTGCACTTTCTCTTTTTCTTTGTTCACCCTCCTCTTTGATGACTTGCTCTATTAACTTTTGTACCTGACATACAGTTAGTTTTGATAATCATCCTTGGGCATAAACACCAAGGGTTTTCCTCGTTTTATTACAAAGCCTGTTTACAATGGGATGAAGTTGAGCTAATTGAGAATAACCATGGCCAGGGAATTTGTGCATCAAGGCATAGCATCGGCCAATGGTGGCATTCAAGGGTTCGTGTTCCTTGTTTCCACCCTTGAATTTGCTTCCTTAAGTTAGACACCTTGGAGTACGTTTGATACTTATCATTGAACAACTCAAGCATGGTAGTCCATCATTTGATAGATTCTGGCTCTAAAGACCAGTGCCAGTTTTCCACTTCTTTAATAAGTGTCTTGGGAAACAACTTTAGTTTCTTCCACTCATTCTCTACGTTTTGCAAGGCACATGCATCTTGGAAAGCTTGAATATGATTCCGCAGATTAGAGTTATATCCTCCTTCAAATTGAGGAATATTGTTCATGTTTAACTATTTGATTTGACTATCTTTCACATGCCTTGTTGGGATTTTGACTACCTCTACGATGTTAAGCATACTTCAGGTAGCAAATAGAGGCTCATCAAGGCCTTGATCATGGTGCCTATGATGCCCTCTACTACCCCTTCGTTCATGGCGATGTGCCTCTCTTGAATGTCTACATCCTTGATCTTGCCTGTCTTGACAATTTCCTTGATTATTGTGCTCTTGTCAGTCATTGCACTCATTTTGATCACCTCCATTATGATCTTGCCTTCTACTATCACAATTGAAGCTAGAAAAAAAAGAAAATGACAAAGGGTAGGAGGAAGAAGAATTAGCACCATCACGATGCCTACTACTACCTTTTCAGTGATTGTAACCATGATCACAATTGTGCTTTTTGTTGGCATCCTTGTCTTGACTTGTCGCTTTGGATCCTTCTTTGTCATTAGATCCCTTGTTACCAGAATCAGGATTATGAACTATGGAGTGTAGATTATGGTTTTGACCTCCATTGTATGAAAAATCTCTAGAGAAGGGTTCTCCACTAGCTTATTGGTATAATAGAATGAAGGATTGTTAAGTCCTTTTCCCTTCAAAAACTCATAACGTTGTTCCAGCTACTAGTCTCGTAGGCATTGTGCTTCGATGAAATGATAATCCATGGTGTCAACATCTTCCGTATTATACTCCACATGGTGGTCTTGAAGACCACATCGTGTAAGCATTTGATAGAGCATTGCAGGAGTAGCACGATTGGGCGACAACACAATGTTGCCCTCCATGTCACACCATTGCAGCTATTCATCCTAGTGTAAGATGAAGGTGAAGTTTGACACCTACTCATCAGGATGGGTATTTATAATTAGATACTGTGGAGGCTTTGTCAAATGAATGTTATTAGCCTTGGATGAAGAAGCACTCTTGTGAGAAGAAGACATTTTTAGTTAGCAAATAAAAATCACAGTGTGCTCTGAGAATTTGTTGTAGTAATTGTGAAATAAGATACGACTCTTAGGTTCATTCCAACGATTTAAATAATTTCATTGGGTCCTAGTCAGAACACAAAACAACAAAAAGGTCCTTGGAAATAGTGCTAATGATGAGCAGCGAGGTACCCCTACGCCAAACCATACAAATTAGTAAGGCGTTACGCATGATCTGGTCAAATTTCGTGGACCTATAGTTATGTCATACATTAGTTTCTCTAGGATGTGAAACTACATTGAGAATTTTCATTGTCTCCCCATCTACACTTGTGAGGCTCAAGGGTATGGTTTAAGTGTAATTGAGGTATATGAATTTTTATCATTTTATATTTTATAGATGTAATTGCCTACAACAAGAATAAGGGTAGAGTAGATTGAAAACTAATGTCTATTACCTGGCTAGCCTAACACAAGTAACCATCCCACTTTCCTGAACACGTCCTAAACACATATAGCACTATTGGGCTACCAAACGTTAAGCATTGCTAGGTTACCAAGTACTATATGAATGCTCAAAGTGGTTATGCTTGTGTGCATTAATTGCTAAAAATAAATTGCTTAATTAAATGCATTAAAGTAAAGAATAAGAAAGTAAAATGCATTAAAGAAAATATTAAGTTATTATCAGCGCTAGAAGGATTATCAAAAGAGTTCATTTTATTCTAGTCACACTATTGTGCTCAAGTACATCAGTGCTTGAACAAAGAACCATACACACTCTAGACTCCTTCTGCTAGCACTTAGAAAATATTCTAAGTTTGATGAAAATAAATGACAAAAGCTTCGCTACTCTAATTAAGAATGACCAAAACCTCATTGAAAACTAGAGCCTGGGCATGGTATTTATAGAGTTGGGGAATATACCTCGACGTCGAATATGCGACATCTATCTAAGGCCTTGACGTCGCATACCCAACGTCGTGGTCGACATCAAACAATGATTCATCAGTTTGTGTACATCCTTTTTGCAAGGCGTGATGGGTGCCCGTTTAGGTGATATTTTGGGGTTTTGAACTATGCATAAAGTTGCTTTCTTTAAAGAATATTAAAAATTTCGTAATGCATAGTTTTTCTTACATAAAATTGTAACTTGTGATTTTTTTTGTACGATTAGAGAGTAGCCACGACATCTTTAATTGTGAAAAATTGTTAAAAAATTTTGGATCACATTTGGAAAATTAAATTTTGATTAATCATATATAATATAATAAAGTTTATCCCACAAGAATTTTTATTGTATTTAATATGATTAATGATGATGATATCTTAAATTATTTTTCTTAATTTGCCCACAAGGATTAAGAAAAGGAATATAATTTAATAGTTTCACGTAAGGATATATGAATATGTTGTAGTGACCAAAAACGTTGGTGGCTGGAACACCGAGAGGTTGCCGGGTGAACAGTTTAACCCTAGATCTGTGTAAGGGCCGTACTTGAAAGAAATGGAAGTGGGGTGCTTTGAACGGTTTGGTTGATCAGACAGGGACTTAATCGGTGTATCTTAACGTTTCGTAAATGTTTGTTTCGGAAGCGAGACACGCGAAGTAAATCGATGATCAACAAATGTAAAGCGGTGAAAATAGTGCAAAACAACGATGATAGTAAGAAAATAACAAAACAAACCTGGATGAAAAAGTGCACCGCCCCAAGGTCATGGGTTTGATCCTTTACTTTGTTGAAAGGTGTACAACAGAACATGCAACACAGAAGAGGCATAGCTTACACAGAGCAGTATGCTCGCAGATCTTTGAACTGTAGAGCCAAACAACAAACTCAAAGCCAACCAGAATGCTAAAAATTGCCAACTATGCTCTCTAAAAGCCAACTTACAAGCCAATCAATGCTAAAAGCCAGTAGCCAAACCAGCAGCCAACGTTTTTGCCAACACCTCGAGCATTGTTTGCTGGGGTATTTATAGGGCTAGGAGCAGGAGAAAAACATTGTCTGTATGCCACGTGTCCTGGGTCCCATAAGGTGCAAACATGGTTGTACTATGTAGGTGTGAGAGGCTGGAGATGAGCTTTGTTATGCTGTGACCATATTGCTGAACCCCATGTGCCAAAATCCAGTGTGCCAACAATGCAAGAAAAATGGAGCCTATGCTCTAGGACTACGTCTTCCCTACTCTTGCAAGCAGGGTCAAGTGTAGGAACAATTTTTTGGGGATTGACCAGGGGTATGCAAAGTGAAGCAAACTTGCTGATTTTGTTCGCCAAAGAGATATCGAGGTGAGAATAATCATTGCCAACAAGTTATAGAGCTAACCGAAGATGTCTTGATGCCTCAATGCCAGTGTTGCACTACCCACGCTATTCAGCACATTGGCATAGCATAAGTAACTGCTCACTACGCTGTGCTACGCTACGTAGCATAGCATAGCGTAGTCACTGGTCTTGACAAAAAACTTGCATAGGAGCCGAGAGCATTTGTGTGAGGCTTGGTCAGGTAAACAATTGCAACCTTTGTCATCCATATGCTGGAAAGCCTTCAGACTTGCTGAGTTCACCTTTGGAACATTTCTGTCACTTTTTCATCGTTGCTACGCTGTGCTACGCTGTGCTACGCTAGAAAAGCGTAGCAGCCAGTGTATCATGCTTCCTTGTTCAATTTGCCATTTTCTACTAAGAAACCTTGCTCGAGGCCTGAGGGCTAAGTGGGACAAACAGTTTTGGAGGTTGAAGCGTTGCCAAGTGTAATCTTCTTGTTGGAGTTACTTGGTAAAGGGAGGCCTTTGTGTGTTTTGTCCCTGTTATGCTCTGTTATGCCACAAAGTTGATGTGGACAGTTCCATTTACCACTACCCATGCTCCGTTGAATGACCTCAGACACAAGGTTATTGTGGGTTTGATTTGATCAACTAAGGCTAGCTTGTCCACTATGGGGAATGGGATGACATTTGTAGCAGCCCTGTCATCAACATGTACTCTTCAGATCTTGTGTTGACTGACCCGAATTGTGATGAATAGGGGTGCTATTATCGCCCAGCCCTTCTAAGGGTCATCCTTAATGGACTCGTCATGAAGCATCAATTGAGCTGGCCATGGTTCTTCAGGCATAGAAGGAAGCATAACCGCATGGATTGCTTTCTCCTAGATCGACATGTTTTCGTCAACCAGTATCGATGTTAATATGAAAACCAAGGCCTTGCAGTGTGCAGTGGAGGTCATTACCAGGTCATATAGGCTTAAGGTTGTATTCTTTTGTTTCAAAGCCTGTTTGACCTAAGTAAGGGCATTTAGAAGGTCCTGTTCACTTTCTTATTTTTTGCTACCCTTATCCTCATCCATTCATCCTAGGAGATGAATCTCTTGGGGAGGAGTAGTCCCAAGTTTGGGGCTGGACCTTCCTGGGTGAGTTGGTGATGATTGTGTGTGCATAGCGGCATCAACTATTGATGATGAGGGGGGCGTAGGCATGGAAGACAAGGGGGTAGGCTTGGGGGGACTTAACGTGGTACGTTCCTTGGTCGTCTTGTCCATCAGATGCTCTTCCCTTTTTTTGAGTAGGAAGGCTACGAAAGTGTTCTAGATTGGCTCTGTGTGGCAGGGGAAATCAAGGGTTTTGGCCCCGTAATAACTATTGGCAACCGTTTGGGACGCGACCGCTAACAAGTGTCCTCAAACAGGATTTAGGTGCTTGCTGGTCTCTGGCAACACCAAGGCCCAGATACCTCTAAATAGACTCAGTAGTTAATGTGAGTATGTGTGTGTGCTGTTGTGAAAAATGAAACGATTGGGTTGTGTGTAAAACTATAAATGACTTATCTTAAAGAGATTCAGCCAACTTTGCAAAGTACTGTGAGTTGTTGAGAGTTCCTATTTTGTTCAATTTCCTAGTCTATGCGGTCCTTATAATACCTACTTGTAACAAATAAAGTTTTGCAAAAACATTTGAGCACAACTCTCCGAATCTACTTCTAATTTTCCCCAGAGAAAGAGATAGTTCCACAAGAAAACTAGAAATAGAGCGAGATTCAATGGAAATAGAAAGAAGAGAAAAAGAAAGCAGATTTGTGTAAAGATCTCAAATGTTTAAACAAGGTAAAATGATACGAGTAAACACTTCGCAATAAAGCTATCCCAAATTCAATAACTACGAATTGTTCAAACTTCCAAGGCTCAAATAAGCAATTTCTTCAAGACAATCCTACTATGCTACCAAAACAAATTACTGCATAAACTATCATGTACTAGACTCTATTTTGGCTAGATAATGGATGTCAACAATTACATTCAATAGAAACTTAAAAAGACCTGACAATTTATGATTTAAATACCACGGAGATTCACTTTAAAGATAAAAGAAGATATTCTGGTCCTATCAAAATACCAAATATTTTCTAAACCCTCTTAACTATGGAATCATTCAATGGCTTGACTACATGTAGAGGCTCTCTTACAACAATCTCAATAGTGGTTCTTATACATTGCACAATAATAAAATTCACTACTAAAATGCTCTTAAGGCTTTCAAACACAAGCTCTTCTATGGAAAAATTTTAATAGAAATTTTCTATCATGCAACAAGAACAATAAGAGCAATCTAAAAATCCCAAAATTACTTGCCAAGCATGATACTATCTAAACCACTAGCTAAACAATTTAAATAAAATAAAAAATAAACATAACTCACAAGACAATAAAAAAGAGGCTGAAATGTTGTCTTTAACAAGTCATCTTACAAGCAATCTTTCATAATGTCTTCTTTTCAAATGCTCTTCCCCCCTTAGCCACCAAGACCCTTGAAGCCCAGTGAGACCCCCTCCCTACCCTTGAAGCCCTTTTATAGTAACCTCAAGGTAGTGAGGTAAGTTACAAAAATTATGGGTGGTTATAACCACCATAGAGATAAAAAAGCTGCAGTTGATAAGTGTCCCATTTAGTTGCCAAGTGGTCACCATGGAGATAAAAAAGTTGTAGTTGACAAGTGGCCTTTGTAGTGGTTATAACCATCATTTCAATTGAGAGGCTACAATTGTCATGAAATTACAACATTTATAGGAAATTTAAAATGAAGCCAAGTATCTAGTGGCTATATTCACCATAGGGTTAAATGTTTATAGGTGATGAATATCTTGTAGTTGCAACGACCATGATCAAGTGTTCATATGGGACTTTGAACAGTTGTTCCATAACTTTATTTTCTTTTTTAAATCATAAAATATTTTATTGTTATTTAAATCATAGTAATAGAGATAGTAACCATGGAGTTGATGCATACATGGATGGGTTGATATATAAATATATATGTATGTGTGTAATATTTGTCCATCTTTCTTATGCTTGGGACCCATGATTTTCTCCCTACCTGCCACCAACCTCTGTCTGTCCAAATCATCTACAAGTTGAAGGATTTGAACCTGCAAAATGCATTAAAAAAATGCTATGCAATTGCAATTATATCCAATAACAATTCTGGCATAAACGGTGGGATCCTTCATATTGATTCTAAAAATTTGATGAAATAATTCCTGCTAAAATCTGGGCTCATGGAACTCTGCCATAACCCAGTGCAATTTTGATGTATCATCACTCAAATTATTCCGCAATTTGCCGATCTTAGCCAGAACCATATATATCGACTGCCACCGCAAAACAAGGCCCTGCCGCTACGTCGGGTAATGTTGCCGTGTGGTGTTCTACATCGAGTTGCTGCCACCATGTGCCATGCGTTCCATAAAAAATTGTGGTTGTTGTAACCCTTATCCGTCACCACCTTTTGCTGCTCTCTTGCTCTTTCCACCATACAAAATCTTATCCAGATCTGCTGTTGGGTCTATCTCGGTTGCTGCATATCAATTTTCTTAGACCCTTTCCAGCTAGAGTAGGCACCAAAACTGAAATGACCTTGCCCTGACACGTCGATAGCTTTCAAAACTAACCACCGGTAGTTGGTGTTTCTTTTATGAGAAATAATACTCTCAAGATTTGAAATCATCATGGGATCCTGCAAAGGCAATGGGAATCTACTTCTTTTGCAAGAATCATAGGTGGAAATGTAGCTAGTAGGCTCATTCTCCTTCTCTTCTTTCTGGTTCATGGCCGATTTTTCCTGATACTGCGTGCTATTGGAGTATCTATGATTTCTATTTTTTACGTCCAATGAAAATAACCGCACATAGCAATGCTGTCGTAATTTCCAACCATAGAGGTTTGCTCAAGTTGTAGGCCATGATTGATCTTATTTGCATTTTTGGAGAGACTGGAGACACGATTAATGTTTTCTTGTAGAATGTAGCTGTAAATGCCGATTCACTACGAGACCTCCATGTGTGCTCTGCGTTCACTAAATTTCTAGGACCAGATTCTTGGCAGGATGCCCTTGTCTACCATGATTTAAGATTTTCGTCAGCTATGGTTACACACTACATTTTTCTTGGAGTTTATTTCTCTACCATGCCCTGGTGCTCTATCAAATACAAGCTAGAAACCCTATTCCATTTATGCCCTTTTATGCGAAGGCTCCACTCTCTATATATTGTAGATTATTGAAGAAGATCTTATTTTTCTTTTACAGTTTCCAGGAGAAAATGATAATTGTGGTTTAGGGTTCTAACGACCTGAAATCTTTGCCCCAGATTTACCTTAGGCTTCCTGCATTTTTCTTTCCAAAAACCTTTAATCAATTTTATCATGCTAACCTATTCCATGAAATGGCCAAAATATGCCAACAATAACAAACAGTGCTTGTGGTGTTAGCGTGGGTGATGGCGTGGTTTTGAACACGAAGGGTGTAGGGGCAGATGTTTGAGGGGGAACCTTGAGGATGAATGGTTGTTGTGGCATCCTTTTCGCCATTGTTGGTGTTGCTACACTACGCTGAGGCACACAAACCACAAATGGCTACTGTGGTGGTTTTGGGTTACTGTCGATGCCAATTGTGTTGATGACATACCCCATGTTGGCGTTAAGGGGGTCTTTGTAGACGTGCATGGATTGATTTTTTGGACGGACAGGGTTGTTTTCATCTAGAACCAACTTCCCCTGATTAATCATCCATTGGATGTCATCTTTTAAAGCTAGATAGTAATCTATGTCTTGACCACAAAGTTGATGGTAGTCATAGAACCGTTCTAGCCAGAGGTTCTTAGGAATTGGCTATTCGTTGGGTGCAGCCAAGGAGGGGTTCTTAAGAAGTTCACAGTACCGTTGATGCCGTTTGGTTGTCTCCTTCGACATCCGCTTATGTTGAATATACCTAGCCCCCAACAATTTCTTCAGAAGTTTTGAAGGCTTGATGGGTAGAGGGGTGTATTTGGAGTAGTCTTTACACTTGAATTTGGGTTTAGGCTGGGTTGATGCCTCTGGTGCCGTCGTTGGGGGTTGAGAAGCGTTATGTAAGCTAGGTGTGGGGTTAGTCAATGTTGTGGCAACCTTTTTGTTGTTGGGTTTGGCCTCATTTGCCATGGCGCCCACTGTGGCTGTCGCGGCCTTGCCCTTCTCTTTGTCGTTTTTGACATATGCATTTTTGTATGCAACATAGGCTAGGTCTTTACTAGCTTCAACCGCATCTTGGATGCTCTTCTTCTGGGTGAAAGCTTGACTAAGAGAGCATGGGGCTAGGTAGTACAGTTTTGACTTAATAAAGTCATTTACTTCACCCTTGAAGACAGCCAATAGATGGGCCTCCATGATAGGCTCACGGATCTCATTCAGGGTAGTGCTCCACCATTGTATAAAATTTTGCACCGACTCTAGCGGGTCTTGCTTGATGCTCATCAACTGATTCAGTGTGAGTTCTAGCTTTAAGTTATAGTTGAAGCAGGTCACAAATTGAGTTAGCAGCTCCCCTAGAGTTGAGATGGAGGCGCATGGGAGCGCACAGTAGTAGTCTAAAGCTTTGCCTGTTAGAGACATAGCAAAGACATGGATAATAGTGTGCGGCCACTACTGCAACAACAAAGATTCAAATCTAAATGTGACTAGATGTGCATTGGGATCTCCCTCCTTGTTGTATTTTGTGAATTGGGGGAGTGGCATCCCAAGAGGTAACATGAGCATGGGAACATCTGGGCTGATGGGGTTGTCATGGTATAAATCCATGACTTGCACTGTGTTGGAACCGGCGGCTTTGAGATGTTTAATCTCTTGAATGAGGATTTAGATAAGTTGGAACTCTTGATCCAGACTTAGGGACGAGGTAGACGGTTGTGGGGCTGCAGGGACGACCATCTTTGGTGGTGTTGTAAGGGTAGCGATGTGGCTCATAGGGGATATCGTTAGGGCTGCTCCTACGAAGGGTGTTACCTGTGTGGTCCACCACTTAGTGGGTGGTGCTATTGGAGCGACGGTTGCTGGCGGTGCTATAGGGTTAGTCATTCGTGTGATTGATGGGGCGGAACCTAGTCCTGCACTTGGCTGTACCATTTGCGGAACTTGGTACGCTTGGTGGTGAACGTAGTGTGACATCAAGGAGGGTTGTGAAACAGGGAGAGAAGTGGTTGAGGTCCACAACATGGTTGGGGGTAGGGCTGTTGCTGATGGTAGGATATGCGTGAATGATGGAATGGGAGAGGGAACTTCATGCAGTTGTGAGGTAGGCACAATGTGCACATATGGCAATGGAGCTGAGACCGACATTTGATACGATGATAAGACAAAGTGAGGAGGGAGAGTTCCTGGGAATGAAACTGAAGGGGCAACATGTTGATATGCTGAGGGTATGGGATGGCTGCCCACGACTGATGAAAGTGCAGGTTGCGGTGGAGTCATGGTAATCATAAGAGGGGTGGATGCAAATAGTGGGTTTGATTGGAAGACTGGGGTAGGAGGGATAGCCGCAGGGTAAGTCTGACCACCATCCTTGGATTGGGAGTCTAGGTCTTCTTGTCCATCCTAGAATGCTTCATTGTAATGGGATGTCGTGTCCTGCTCCCTAGACTTACTGATTCGCATCAGCTGGTCTATGATCCACTGATACGTTTTTGTCAAGTCGATGGTAACATCAGGGGTAGGGATAAATTCCCTTATGTTCTGATGAAGAAACTTGAAGTTGCGTTTGTCCTTGAGTTCTTGGCAATCCAGGGGTAGATTTTCCTAGATCTTTATGCAGAGGAAGTCATAACACTCTGCGTCTTGCACTAAGAACTCTGATGATAGATGTCAGATCCTAAGAGACTGGTGTGGTGCTAACACTGGGCCAGGTGGTCACTCGGCACCTATGGTGCTTTGAGCCGCAAAGGGAACCTCAAGGTTTGAGGTGGGAACTACGGTTGTTGGAGGAATCATTTTGCATGATTAAAGGAAAATTGCAAATGAGAAACATAGAAATTAATAGGTGATCGAAGGCTTTTCATCCTGCCAGGTTCCAAGGAACCGCTGTTGCGACCAGTTTGCACCACACAATGCGTAGACAACCACAAGGGTGTCACGTCTATGCTAGTAGGTGACGAGGTACAGACAGCGTGCAGGACTACCTGAAAGACATAGAAAGGGCACCAAATAGGCCCTCCTTCTAGTGCCAAAAACTGTAGTGATTGAAAACATTGGTGGTTGGAACACCGAGAGGTTGTCGGGTGAACAGTTTAACCCCAGAGCTATGCGAGGGCCGTGTTGGAGAGAAATGGAAGTGGGGTGCCCTAAATGGTCTAGTCGATTAGACAAGGACTTAATCAGTGTATCTTAACCTTTCATAAATTTTTGTTTCGGAAGTGCTAAAAATAGTGCAAAACAACGATGATAGTAAGCAAATAGCAAAATAAACTTGGGTTAGAAAGTGCACCACCGCAAGGTCGCAGGTTTGATTCTTTGCTTTGCTGAAAGGTGTATAACAGAACATGCAACATGGAAGAGGCATAGCTTACACAGAGCAGTATGCTTGTAGATCTCTGAACTGTAGAGCCAAACAAAAAACTCAAAGCCAACCAGAATGCTAAAAGTTACCAACTATGCTCTTCAAAAGCCAACTTCAAAGCCAATAGCCAACCCAGTAGCCAAGTTTTTTGCCAACCCCTCGAGTGTTGTTTTCTAAGGTATTTATATGGCTAGGAGTAGAAGAAAAATGTGGTCTAGATGCCACGTGTGCTAGGCCCCACAAGGTGCAAAAATGGTTGTACTATGTAGGTGTGAGAGGCTGGAGGTGAGCTTTGTTACATTGTGACCATACTGCTGAACCGCATGTGCCAAAATCTAGTGTGCCAAAAATGTAAGCAAAATGGAGCTTATGCTCCACGACTATGTCTTCCCTACTCTTGCAAGTAGGATCATGCATAGGAACAATTTTTTGGGGATTGACCAGGGGTATGCAAAGTAAAGCAAACTTGTTGATTTTGTCTGCCAAAGAGATATCGGGGTGAGAATAATCATTGCCAACAAGTTATAGAGCTAATCGAAGAAGTCTTGATGCCTCAATGCCAGTGTTGCACTCTCCACGCTGTTCAGCTCATTGGCATAGCGTAAGGAACTACTCGCTACGCTGTGCTACGCTATGTAGCGTAGCATAGCATAGCCACTGGTCTTGATAGAAAACTTGCATAGGAGCCAAGAGCATTTGTGTGAGGCTTGGTCAGGGAAACAATTGCAACCTTTATCCTTCATATGCTAGAAAGCCTTCGGACTTGTTGAATTTACCTTTGAAACATTTCTGTCACTTTTGCATTGTTGCTACGCTATGTAGCGTAGCACAGCGTAGTAGCCAGTGTATCATGCTTCCTTGTTCAATATGCCATTTTCTACCAAGAAACCTTGCTCAAGGCCTGAGGGCCAAGTGGGATAAACAATTTTGGAGGTTGAAGCGTTGCCAAGTGAAATCTTCTTGTTGGAGTCACTTGGCAAAGGGAGGCCTTTGTGTGTTTTGTCCTTGTTATGCTCTGCTACGTTGCATAACATAGCACCCTGTGTTGGTTGAGCAAGCTTGCTTGACGGTTGTAACATGGGAAAATTCTTTGGAAGAAAAAATTTTCATCAACTTACATCTTGGACGTTTGATTGATCTCTTCAAGGCTTGCTACGCTACGCAGTGTAGCTGACTTCTATGCTAGAAAACTTGCCGAACTATTTTTCTCATCCTGAACACTTTCAACAACTCCTATCATGGTCCTTGGGTAGACTACCAGCTGGGTCAATTGTCTGGTTGGGCAGGCTGGAGAGTCTAGTAGGCCTATCAGCTCTGGAGATAGAAAACTTGCTAGATTGTATAGTCTATCCTTGATGCCCACCATTCTGTCGGCTCATCATGACACTGCACTTGTGGAAATCCTTGCCCAAATTCCAAGACTCTATTGAAGCATGAGGGTCCTAAAATTTTATGGTGTTTCATATGTTTGAATTAAAATTTAGCCCATAGGTAATTTTATGTCATTTGATTTATATTTTTACATGATTTACATTGGTAAACATGTCTTATGGTATTTAACCTAAAATTTAGTAACATGAACATGTTTAATTATGCAGTTGTACAACTTGTAAGCTACTTTGATTTTAAATATGACATTCCTAAATTAAATAGTGATAATTATAAGGTGTGGGAGGAGGGAATTCTTCTTCATTTAGGTTGGATGGACATTAATTATATTATCTGTAAGGATGAACCACTTGTTGTTACAACAACCAACCATCTGGATGATATTGATAATTATGAAAAATGGGAGCAATCTAATCATCTCTGTGTCATGTTTATAAAAACCAAGATCTGTGCTGGTATGCATGGTTCACTAGAATAGTATGACAATGTGCATGTTTTGTTAAAGACAATTGATGAACAATTTGAGTCATCAAACAAAGTGTTGGCTAGCACGTTAATAATAAAGTTCTCATTCATGAAGCTCACTAAAATTTGTGGTGTGTGTGAGCACATCATGCAAATGAGGGATATAGTGGCTCAACTCATAACACTTGAGGTTGAGATGTCAGAATATTTCCTTATGCACTACATCTTACACACGCTTCCATCATAGTATAGACCCTTTAAGATTTCTTAGAACAAACATAGGAACAAATGATCAATCAATAAACTAATGATCATGTGTGTGCAAGAAGAAGGTAGACTTGCAAATGAAGCAAAAGAGAGTGTGCATATGGTCACATAAGAAAAGAATAAAGAACAAGTCAAAGGCAAGTGGAAGGTCAAATTGCCTGCACACGTTGATATTAAGAAGGAATCCAAATGCTTTTTTTGCAAAAAGAAAGAACACATAAAGAAGGAGTGTCCTAAATATCAAAAATTGCTTGAAAAGAAAGGTACTCAACTCTCACTTGTTTGTTTTGAATCTAATATGGTTGATGTTGGCCATGACTCATGGTGGATTAACTCTAGTTCTACAATCCATGTTACCAATTCCTTGCAGGGGGTGCAAAACATAAGGAAGCTAGTGGGAAGTGAGTCATGCATCTATTCAAGCAACAAGATGTGCTCACATGTGGAGGCGATTAGAACATGCAAATTAGTTTTAAGTAGTGGTTTTGTTTTAGAGTTGGAAAAGACATTTTATATTCCAAGTTTTTCAAGGAATTTAATTTCTATTTTAATACTTGTATCATTGGGATTTTCCTATAATTTTTTAGACACTATATTCATCCTATATTATAGATTTGAACTTATTAAAAGTGGTACATTAACAAATGGTCTTTTTAACATTAATTTACGATAGGAAACATCTTATACTTTTATGCATGTTCATGCTAGCATTAAGAGATGTGTTATGAATGACGAATCCTCTATGTTGTGGTATTGTAGATCAGGACATATCTCTATTGAGAGAATAAAGAGATTAGTAAATGATGGAGTACTTAGTACTCTAGATTTTACTAGCTTTGACAATTGTGTGGACTACATAAAGGGAAAGTAGACTAATATGTTAAAGAAAGGTTCCAAGAGAAGTTCAAACATATTAGAGATCATACATACAGATATTTGTAGTCTAGATATGGATGCGTATGATCAAAATTATTTCATAATATTTATTGATGATTACTCACGATATATGTATCTCTATCTACTTCATAATAAGAGCGAAGCTTTAGATGCCTTTAAGGTGTTTAAGGCTAAAGTAGAGAAACAATGCGGTAAGCAAATAAAGTTAGTGAGCTCTAATAGAGGTGGTGAATAATATGGTAGATATGCTGATGATGGACAAGCATGTGGTCCATTTGCTAAGTTTCTTTAAGAGCATGGAATTGTTGCCCAATACACTATGCCTGGTTCTCCAAACTAGAATTGTATGGCAAAAAGAAGAAACCCAACATTATTAGACATGGTGCGGAGTATGCTTAGTAGCTCCAAGCTTCCTAAGTCCTTGTGGATTGAAGCTCTCAAGATGGAATTGTATATATTAAATTGAGTTCCAACCAAGGCTATCTCAAAGATACCATTTGAATTATGGAAAGGTTAAAAACTGAGTTTGCGACATATATGCGTTTGGGGATGCTCGTCTAAAGAGTCTATAATCCATAAGAAAAGAAGCTAGACCCAAGGACCATAAATGGGTATTTCATTGGATATGCTGACTAGTCTAAGGGATACATATTTTATTGCCCATCACATACTACTAGGTTTGTGGAATCAAGGAATGTTAAATTTCTTGAAAATGACTTGATTAGTGGGAGTAATATATCTTGGAACATTGTTCTTGAGATAGATCATATAGATCCTCAATCCTCTACTTCAAATGATAGACTAATTATTTGGCACAATATGCCTAGAGCACAAATGTGTAATGAACAATAACCAGTCATTAAAGTTCCAGAAACTTTTGATCAAGAAGTAGTAGATCTAGTTGAACAGCAAATACCAGAACCTATTGAACAGCTTGTTGAACATCATGATCCTCAAGAGAATGATGAAACAACATTAAGGAGATCTACTAGAGTAAGGTGATCAGTGATTCCTAGTGACTATATGGTGTATCTACAGGAGTTTGACTACAACATAGAAGCCAAAATGATCCTGAAACATTTTCATAAGCCATGAGTTGTAAGGAATCTAACTTGTGGTATGATGCCATGAAAGATGAGATGAACTCTATGTCATCTATTGGAATATGGGATATTGTAAAGTTTCCTAATGGTGTAAAAGCCATTAGATTTAAATGGGTCTTCAAGACTAAGAAAGACTCTTTGGGAAACATTGAAAGATATAAGGCTAGAATTGTCACTAAAGGGTTCACTTAGAAAGAGGGAATAGATTACAAGGAGAGCTTTTCTCCTGTATCTAAGAAGGACTTCCTTCATGTTATTGTGGCATTGGTTGCACATTTTGATCTTGAATTACATCAAATGGATGTGAAAATGGCATTCCTCAATGGTGATCTAGAGGAAGATGTTTATATGAAACAACCTTAAGGATTTTCCTCTAGTGATGGTAAGCAATTGGTATGCAAGCTCAATAAATCCATATATGGATTGAAATAGGTCTCTAGTCAATGATACTTAAAATTCCATGATATCATCACTTCATTTGGTTTTGAAGAAAGTATCATGGATCAGTGTATATACCAGAAGTTCAGTGGAAGAAAAATCTATTTCCTTGTTCTATATGTGGATGATATCCTTATTATAATTAGTAATAGTGGATTTCTATATGAGGTGAAACATTTTCTCTCTAATAATTTTGACATGAAGGATATGGGTGATGTATCTTATGTCATTGGCATTCAGATCTATAGGGACAAATCTAGATGTATTTTGGGATTATCGTAGGAAACCTATATTAATAAATTTTTAGAGAGTATTTGGATGGAAGATTGTTCACCAAATATAGCATCCATTGTAAAGGGTGACAGGTTCAATTTGAACCAGTGCCCTAGGAATGATTTAGAGAAAAGTCAAATGAGCAACATTCTGTATGCTTCAACTATTAGAAGCCTTATGTATGCTCAGGTTTGCACAAGACCTAACATTGCATTTGTTGTGGGAATGTTGGAAAGATATAAAAGTAATCCAGGTATTAACCACTAGAGGGCTACAAAGACAGTGATGAGGTATCTTCAAGGTACAAAGGATTACATGCTTATGTATAAATGAACTAACTCCTTGGAGGTGACTGGCTACTTTGATTCAGAATTTGCTAGCTGTGTTGATTCATGAAAATCAACTTCTGGTTATGTTTTTATGCTAATTGGAGGAGCTATATCTTGGAGGAGTGGAAAGTAAACTTTGGTTGCTACTTCCACCATGGAGGAAGAGTTTGTTTCTTATTTTGAGGCTACTTCACATGGTGTATCGTTAAAGAGTTTCATATCAAGGCTTAGAATTGTGGGTTCTATATTTAGGCCATTAAGAATGTTTTGCGATAATTTAGCTGCTATCTTTATGGCTAAGAATAACAAGAGTGGTAATCAAAGTAAAAACATCAACATAAAGTACGTAGCCATAAGGGAATGCATTAAGGAAAACAAAGTGATCATTGAGCATATATGCACTGAATTAATGATAGTTGATCCTTTGACAAAAGGAATGCCATTGAAGTCATTTATAGCTCATGTAGTTTGGATGGGACTTGGTTCCATAATGTAATTTTTTGTACATACAACATTATAGTCTTAATGAAACTCTTATTCAATTATGCTATTTTCTCATATGGTTTGCGCATACAGTTATTAGAGAAAATTCACATAGTTATGAGAAAAAATTCACATATGACAGGACCTAGAATGAACATTGGTTTATTCATAAAGCTAGTTACCATATAAGGAATTATGTTTAAGAGATAATGCATTGTAATACATGGAAGATAATACTCACATTAAGAGGAACTATTGCCATGATTCATGCATTTAATTCTTAAACTCTAAACTTAATTAAATATGGAGACCAAGTGAGAGATTGTCGTTTCCACATTTATGCGTACATGTTTAACACGTGTTGCACATTTTCATGTTCATGTTAATGTGTTTAACATGCATTACATGTTTTCACATTCACGTTAATATGTTTAACATGTGTTATGCACTTTTACGCATATGTTAATGCATCAAGGTGGCCTCCATATCTAGTAACATATTTATGCATTGGCATTGGGTCTTTTACATGTTGGTAGTGGGTCTCTTATTTTTTCTAATTTCTTATGGTAATCAATTTTGTGGGCTATAAATTCATTCTTGAAGGAAGAAGAAAGGCAGCACGAATCATAGTAGGATTTTAGTTCTGGTCTCTTTCACAAATTCTTAGAGGTTGCATACACCATTGTTGTAGAGCGACAGTGTAAAAGAAGAATCCGAACACCAAGTTTAATTCAAGGCATCAATGGCTAGAGGTCAGTTCCATTTGCTTTTGCATTGTGAATTTTTGGTTATCTATGCATGTAAATTTCTTGTGCAATCCACAATTATTACAAATAACATTGTTTAGTTTACAACATTATAAATTGTTAATATCATTTTTTTTATTTTCTATAATACAAGTAAAACTTCAAATAATCATATGTGTGCTAAAAGGACAAAATATTTTCGTGTATATACACAAAGAAAAAGGAATAACATGAATAATGAAGAGTTAGAAGTATTAAGAAAATGTGAAAAACTTTACAAAGCAAATTGAAGAAAATGACAAAAATTAGTAATAGACACTTGATAAATCGTGTTTTCCAATGCTTCGATATCGGGGTGGCCATGATATTGAGTACACGATATCGCAGCCCAAGATGTGTTATCGTACATTTGATATCGTAGGGTTATTCCCAAGTCTATAAATACAGTGCCTTGGTGCACAATTGGGAGTAATTTTTTGGCAATCAAGTAGCAAAACTCTTGCGGTTTGTCCATTTGAGAGTTAGAATATTTTCCAAGTGCTTACAGTAGGAGATCTAAGTGTGAATGGATCTTTATTCAAGCATTGATGTACCTAAACACACCATTGTGTTGGTAATAAAGACGAACTCTTTGAGCCATTCCTTGTAGCACTTGAGACTTTCTTTCTTATGTGTTTATATATTGTGATTTTATGCAATTTACATTAATGTTATTAATACACTAATTAATTTTGGTTACTCAAAAAACTCATTAAAATACATAAGCACGACCCTTTCGAGCATGCGTATAAGCGTTTGACAGCTAGTAGTGTTTGCACAAAGTTCAGGATGTGTCTAGGAAGTGGGAATGGTTACTTGTGTTAGGCTAGATTAGATTATAGTTTACTTAGCAATTAATTACTCTTACTTTTAATCACCTTACTTTTGTTCTTATTCTAGTTGAGTAATTCCATAAAAACACAAAATAATAAAAATCTTATGTCTTAGTTACATTTAATCATACAGTTGCATTTCACAAGTGAGATAGGGAAGACAACAAACAAACAACACACATGCACTATTTAGCTCTACTGTACTTAGTAATTATAGTCTACAGAATTCAACTTAATCACACGTGAACGCCTGTGATTTGCATGGTTGGGCATAGGGGTATCTTGTCGTTCATCATTGGCACTGTTGTCGGGGACTGTAGTTCTTTGTGTGCTATCTAAACCTAGTGAAGCTTAGTAACCTCTTTGTTCAAACCCTAAGAGTCAAATCCCATAAAAAAATTATTATCATTAATTTAAACCTTAACTACACACTGTTTACAAGTTTATTAACATAAAATGTTTTCTTCTTACAGGAGCCCATCTCTACCCAGGGCAATTTAGGTACCTCAACAATACCAGGTGGTATATGATCATCCCGATGAGTGTGTACCAGACTTTACCTTTATCTTGCATCAAGATGAACTGATGCAGTGACATGATATGAAAGGGAACATTGTGTTTCCACTTGACCGATTTGTTCTAATAATTCTCCAGCTAATGCTTACGTGACATGGGCTTTAACATCTCCATGGAGAATACGAGATGCAAGATCTTAACTCAAGGGATTAAGTGCAAAAATTAAGGGATTATCAGTTGGAGCACCAACATGAGCTTATGAAGGGTAAGAGGGTCAAATATCTTTCCACTTCTGCTTGGCCCAATTGATGAAGGTGACCACTTATTTAGTGATTCTCCTCTCTTTGAATTTGTTCATAGAGCCCTTAACTAGAATGTACAATCCACAATCTATAATCTAGGTTTTGGTCAAAAAGGATCTAATGACAAAAATGGATTTGGAGAAGCAAGTTAGGAAAAGTGGAACAAAGAAGATCATGATCGCAATCATGGTCGCAAGCATCAAAGGAAGTGTGATAGGCGTTAGCATGGAGCAAGTTCCCCTTCTTCTTCCCCTTCATCATTGTCATCTTCTTCTTCATCTAATTCAGATCGTGATCGTAGAAGAAATAACCATGATGGAGGTGACCAATGGGACCAGAATAGTAGAAGGGACCGTCGAGATAGTCGTGATTGAAGACGTGAGTAATCCAAAGAGGCCCATTATTAAGAAAGAAGGGCTAGTAGAGAACATCGTAGGCACCACCATCATGGCCTTAATGAACCTCTACTTGCTACTTGGGGCATGTTGAATATTGTAGAGGTTATGAGGATTCCAGCAAGGCATGTGAAGGACAGCAGAATAAAGAGGTTGGATATAAACAACATCCCTTGGTTTGAGGGAGGATATGATGTTGATTCAAAAAATCATCACCAGGCCTTCTAAGATGCATGTGCCTTGTAGAATATTGAAAATGACTGGCAAAAGGTCAAATTATTTTCAAGGACACTCATAAAGGAAGAAGAAAATTGGTATCGATCCTTGGAACCGAAATTAATTAGGTGGTGGACTATGATGTTGGAATTGTTCAATGACAAATATCAAATATACTCCTAAGTATCCAATCTAAGAAAACAAATTCAAGGGTGGAAACAAGGAAATTATGAGCCCTTGGATGATGCTATTGGCTGATATTACTCTCTGTTGCATAGGTGTCCTAGCCATGGATACTCTCAGCTTGATCAGCTTTGCCATATCATAGATGGGTTATGGTATGAAACTAGGAAAACCCTTGGTGTCTATTCCCAAGGAAGATTGATAGATTTAAGTGTGCATTGGATTCAAATATTAATTAAGTAGGTAGCCAAGGAGGAGGGAGAATTGAGAAAACATATAAGTGTAGAAGAATACAATAGGGATCCTTCTATTCGAAAAAAGGGGGTTCGATTTTGTGACAATGAGGATGGATTTCCTAGAGATGAGGTGGTTAATCAGAAAACCTTGCCATTCTAGAAATTTGAATTAGAAATTACAAGTAAGGTTGATCAATTATGGGACTCCATGGATAATAAGTTTCAAGTTGTTTTAAAAATTGTTGAAGAGTCCAAGGAGCAAAGTGGTGAGCGTGAGTGCTAGAGACGTAAGGAAGCTGAACATGCCATATCTAAGGGTAAAGGTAAAATGGCTACGATAGAGATGGCTGTGGATAGCAACTCAGATGATGATGGTAGGTGTGACATTTGCCAATATGAACATCTTAAGAGATGTTGTCTAGTTGTATCACACTTGCAGGAATCTGGGGTGTATGTCTTACATCCACGACTTACACAAAGGCAAACACCCAAACGATTACCTTATCCACAAGGAAATCATTGATAGTTTTACCAACCATAGCAGTATTATCCAAGTGAAAATCCACCACAACCTTTTGAATTATACCAGTAGTGGCAGTAACCACAATCGTGGGCATTACCACCTCTAAGGCACCAGTATCCTTACCGACAACCAGATCTCTACGGTTACTATGTTCAGTAACCTTTATCTCCAAGGGACTCCTCTGGTCATGTTACTTCTTACCAACCTCACCATTATCCTCTTGAAATGTACCAATCACCCTATCCAAGGAGGGATGCCATCTATAATGCTCATGTACCTCTTGTCTCTACACCTACTTTTCCATCTCCTGTACAACTACCACCTGCTCTATCCATGCAAGGTGAATTACCTGCACAACCATAGCAAAGGAATACTACAAGGGTAGTTAACCTGTAATTGGTTAACCCATCAAGTGGATTGGAACCATGAACAAAGAAAAGACCTTTCTTTCGACCTCGTAGACCACAAAATCCCTTGGACACATTGGTGGTTGGTAACCTTGCTCCTCCACCTTCCTCGGTTTCCTCTTTATCTAAGTCCCCTTCAAACCAAAATGCTTTTCAAATCCATACTATAATGCTGACACATGCTATATCTAATTGGATTTGAACTGGTAACCTACCTAGAAAGTTAGTTGATCCTAGGAGTTCCCTTGTTTATTTGCAAATTACTAGGAATGAGCCTTGTAAAGCTCTTCTTGACTTTGGTTCCAGTGTTAATTTGATCTTGCATGAGATGTACATAATGTGGAACCTTCCTCCCTTGAAGAAAAGTAACATCTGGCTAGAATTGGTGGACTAGTCCATCACTATTTCATTAGAACTGGTTGAGGACATCATCACCACCATTTGTGCATGGTCATATCGTGTTGATTTCCTAGTAATCAAAGTGGAGAATTTCAAGGGGGACTATCCAATCATTATGGGAAGTGTGTGGTTAAGTACTGTTGATGCTAAAATGGGCATTAAAGATCTTTCCTTACAAATATCAAAAGAAAATAAGTTTGGAAAGATTGAGAAGAAGAGAGTTCCATGTATCATGTACAATGATTTAGGGTGTCATTGTGTACAAAATTTATGGTCAGTAAAGAAAACATCTATCTTCGCATGTAAGTCATGTGCACCAAAAGTTGAGATCCAGAGATGTCTGTATATACTAGCCACAAAACAAGAGGGCACCCAGTGGTTGATAGCTAATACTAGTAGTAGTACATTATGCATGAAACCTACTAAGGGCCTAATGTACGAATATGTTGCAAGTATGGATGAAATCGGGCAAGTTCATCACTAGCTCTTCAAAGGAGAAAATGATGATGTGAATTGAGGTGATATGGAAATTTCTAACAATTCTAAATAAGAGCCCCTTGAATTAAAGATGCTGCTGGCTAGAATGGAGTACATATTTTTGAAAAATGGGAGGCTAGTTGTTATTAATACCATGCTTGCTATGGAATAGAAAAAAAAGTTAATAAAAGTTGTGGAAAAGTGGTCAACAACCTTTGCTTGGTCATATTTTGAACTCACGGGGATAGATCCAAGAATATGCTAGTACCAGATATATACCAACCTTCTTATTAAGCCAAAATGACAATTGCAGTGGTGTTTGAATCCCAAAGTAAAGTAGATTGTCAAGGAGAAGATTGAACAACTCCTCAAGGTGGGATTCATCTACCCTATTGTAGATAGTGAGTGGTTCAATTTACTCGTGATTGTACCAAAGAAAGGAGGCAAATGGTAAGTGTGCATTGATTTTCAGCTACTCAACATGGCAACTTTCAAGGATCATTTTCTATTGCCTTTTGTAAACAAAGTGTTGAACACCATTTCTAGGCACCACTATTACAACTTTCTAGATGGTTATAGTGGCTATAACCAAATCTGGATTGCACTGGAGGACCAGGCAAAGACAACTTTCACAAGTCCTCAGGGGACTTTTGCTTACTGTCAGATGCCATTTGGTCTATGTAATGCCCTAGTAACATTTCAACGATTAGTTCTTAGCATTTTCCAACAATATATTGATAGCGGGGTAGAAATATTTATAGATGATTTTTCTACCTACGGAGCTATGTTCAAGAAAGCCCTGGATCATCTTGAGTAGGTGTTGAAGAGATGTGTTAAAACAAACCTTTAGCTCAATTGGCAAAAGAGCCATCTTGTGGTTCACGAAGGCATAGTCTTGGAGCATCGCATCCCAAAAGTAGGAATCAAGGTGGACCTTGTAAAAATAAGGATCATCTACGGAATAACCTGTCAACCCAAAATAGTCAAAGAAGTGTGATCATTCCTTGGTCATACTGGCTACTATCGACGCTTCATGAAGAATTTTTCCAAATTCACCAAGTTGTTGGTATAATTGACAAAGAAGGATGCATCATTTATATGGACCCCTACATGTGAAGCAGCATTTCAACAATTGAAGCAAAAGTTTGTTAAAATTCCCATTCTTCAAGCACTAGATTGGTCCAAACCGTTTCATGTGATGACTGATGCGTCAAATTATGCTTTGGGGGTAGTGCTTACGTAGATGGATGACCAAAAATTTCCATATTACATTCATTATGCAAGTTGTACAACAAAACTACACCACCATAGAAAAAGAGTTGATGGTAGTGGTGTTTGCCTTAGAAAAGCTTAGGCACTATGTGCTTGGCTACAAAGTGTTTGTGCACATAGATCATAGCGTCATCCGATTTCTAATGAATAAAATAATGGTGAGTCCTCGTGTCATATGGTGGCTCATGATTTTGTAGGAATTATATCTCACAATGGTGGATCATAAAGGTGTGGAGAAAGTGATCGCGGATCACTTATCGTGACTAAGATGGGATGACAAGGAGAAAGAGAATCCTTTATCTGATCAATTCCTTGACAAATCTCTCCTTGTAGGTGTTATTAATGCAAAAATGCCTGATGAACCAAAATGGTATGGCACCATCCTTAGTTATCTGCCAAAGCAAGAACTATCACAAGGGCTAGACACTAGAAAGAAACAACAATTTCTTCACCGAGTCAAGCATTTTATGAAGATTAATAGAAACCTTTACAAAGTTTGTCCCGATGGCCTGGTACATTGGTGTGTTCTTGATACAGATCAACTATGCATTCTCTAGGATGCTCATGAAGGTCCTTGTGGGGGCCATTATGCTGGAAGATGCATGGCTATAAAAATCCTCATGGTAGGATATTATTGGCCAACAATCTTTAGGGGTGCATACTAATTCGTCTACACTTGTGATCATTACTAGAGGGATAGTGGAATGATAGCTCGAATGGAGGGGCCACAACAATGGATTCAACCTCTTGAGCCATTAAATATTTAGGGCATTGACTTTATGGGTCCCATATCAGCTTTATCAAATGGAAAGGCATATATAATAGTTGTAGTTGACTCTTGTACCAAGTAGGTAGAAGCAGCAGCCTTCACTGATTGTACATCCACCATTGTTGCTCGGTTTGTACAACAAAACATTGTAAACAAGTTTGATGTACCTCGTGCCTTAATTTTTGATAATGAAGCTGATTTTATAGGTGCCACTTTCCGAAAACTGATGCAGCGCTTGGGCATTGAACATAAACTCACAACACCGTATCACCCCCAAGCCAATGGTCAAGATGAGGTCACTAATAAGGAGATTACAAAAATCCTAACGTGTATCATTAACAAATACCGAAGGGACTGGAGCACTAAATTAAATGATGCCCTTTGGGCCTATCACTCCACATGGAAGCTTCCCATAGGTTATTCTCCCTATGAGCTTGTGTACGGAAAACTACCAGAATTGCCCATCCAATCTAAGCTTTGTACACTCTCTACAGCCTATGACCTTAACCTAAATCTAAGTCTAGCATAGAAAGAACGATTGATAAACCTTAACTTGCTAGATGAAAATTGGTTAATTGCTCTATCATCCAAAAAAATGCATAAGGCATTCAACAAGAAATGCCATGACCTCAAAATAAGATCAGGATTCAAAGCACACCCCTTGGACAAAATAAATGTGCAAAAATGCATGGGTCTTTGCATGGTGTGGTTTCCATTAAAAAAATGGAAATTCAAAGCACACCCCTTAGACAAAATAAAAGGGCTATAAGCACTGGTTATGAGACTTTTCTTGTCTCCTCTAACTAAGTCCCTTTCTCACTTCCTACCTTCACTCTAATTTGGAATGATGGTTGTTTTGTGGGAGCATTCTTGTGTCTCAGGGGATGGACTAGCTTTAGAATGTCGATGCAAAGTCACTGAAAGTGGTTGGTTTTGATCTAGACTGAGGATGGATCCTACCAAGTCATTTAATTGCAAAATCCATAAGGGATTGCATGTGACCATAATTAGGAACTTCATTCCACTCTCTCTATCATCCATCTATGCTTTTCATGCCTCACCTCACTACTGGTTTCATGTTTTGATTCAATGTTTTGGTTTTATGTGTCAGGTTTCATAGTTAGTTACTTTTGGGTTTTTGTACCTAAATTTTCATAATCATTAATCATCCATGGAGTCCATATACTCCTTGGTTTGAAGTTATACAAGGGCATAAAAGGCCTATGCCTACTTTGGGGAGGACCCACTTGAATATCTTTTGGTTTGGTTAAGTTAAGTTCTTTACCCTTAGACATTGTTACAATCAAATTATTTTTATTTATCACATCCATGTCATCTAATTATACATACCTTCATGACTATTTGTAATGAACTACTTTTTATTATTTTGAATACCCTCTTTTCAATATTCCTTATGTTAAGATTTTTCTGAATTGTATGGATCGCTTCTCTTACTTAACCCATTCATCAGTCTTTCCACTAACAATATCAAGTAACTAATCTATGACAATCATAACTTAGCTAGATAAAATCATTGATGAGACAAGGTATTCAACCATTATCTATACACTTTATATTCTAATCCTTGGTTCTGTTGTGATTGTAGTGAGAAGTTTGGATTGGAAGCGGGACTATCTTTACCAAGGAGGATGAAACTATATCACTTGCGGAAGATTGTTTATGACTGTTGGGTCTCTTCTACCTCTCCCTTATTCTTCTGTTACCAAGATGGGTTGGATGTCCTTTGGCTCTATTGGTGTTCTTTCCTATTGTCATGAACACCCAATTCTGTAATATTGTATGCTCAGGCACTTCTGTATTTGTCTGTTTTCTTTGTGTCACTCTGCATGTTAGTCAAATAAGTCCACATCCCCCTAATATATTTTGTAAAGGATTTGTTCCTCTTCTTTTGTACTCGAGGACAAGTTTTCATTCAACTGTGGGGGTATGATAAATTGTGTTTTTCAATGCTCCAATATTAGGGTGGCAGTGATATCAAGTACATGATATCGAGTATGCGATATCACAGCCCAAGATGCGATATTGTACATTTGATATCGTAGGGTTACTCCCGAGTCTATAAATACAACACCCAAGTGCATAATTGGGAGTAAGTTTTTGGAAATCAAGTAGCAAAACTCTTGCAGTTTGTCCATTTGAGAGTTAGAATATTTTCCAAGTGCTTGCAGCAGGAGATGTAAGTGTGAATGGATCTTTATTCAAGCATCGATGTACCTAAACACACCATTGTGTTGGTAATAAAGATGAACTCTTTGATGCATTCCTTGTAGCACTTGAGACTTTCTTTCTTATGTATTTATATATTATGATTTTATGAAATTTACATTAATGTTATTAATACACTAATTAATTTTGGTTACTCAAACAACTCATTAAAATACATAAGCACAACCCCTTCAAGCATGCGTGTGACACTTAGTAGCTTAGAAACAACAAGCGTTTGATAGCCAGCAGTGTTTACACAAAGTTTAGGATGTGTCTGGGAAGTGGGAACAGTTACTTGTGTTAGGCTAGATTAGATTATAGTTTACTTAGCAATTAATCACTCTTACTTTTAATCATCCTTACTTTTATTTTTTTTCTAGGTGAGTAATTCCATAAAAACACAAAATAATAAAAATCTTATGCCTCAGTCACACTTAACCATACAATTGCATTCCACAAGTGAGACTAGGAAGACAACGGATGAACAACATGCACACATTATTTAGCTATAGTATACTTAGTAATTATAGTTTGTGGAATTCGACTGGATCACACATGAATGCCTATGATTCGTATGGTTGGGCGTAGGGGTACCTTGTCACTTATCAACACTAATGACAACTCATATTTTATGCCAATGCAAAGTGAAGAAATTAAACTAAATAATGTTACATTAGTATTATTTAATGATCAAATAATTTTACAAAAACTTAAAAAAAATTATACAAACTTAACCAATCCATGTGAGAAATAAGCTTTAAAAAAATTAAAAAATTTTAAATATGAAGATAAATAAAATATTAGAAATGCTTAATTAAGATTTCAAAATAGTCTACAAACTGTTTCAAATGAATTTGAATCTAAAACATGTAATGAAAAAAAAATTATGATTTTAAGTAGGAAGAGAAATAGCATATTGGAATGTCAAAGATGTCAAAAAGATAACAATCCTAAATGTTTTTCTATATCAAATAATATGGATACTCAAGAACAACCATGTGAACTTCAAGTATTAATCTAAGTTGAAGAAATGATAATTGTAGGGCTCAACCCCATAATTCAAGTTACACATACTTATGGAGGTGAACTAAAATATAGAGGTCATATAATAAGCTTTGCACAACAAGAAGTAGCAAAAGACCTACCTCAAAAATTACAAAAGTTACCATTGATGATTGGTCAAAGGAAAGATCATGTCGGTGGAACATATGATTTTATTGTCAATAAATAAAGAGTAATAGCGGCGTTAGAATTTAAAATTCATAATGATCAGTTTTACCAAGATGTTGAAGTAGATTTGAAAAATATTGAAGAACTTCTAGAAAACGATGATGTAAGATTCACTGAGAAAGTTCAAATAATTAATATTAATGGATTAGAAGATGAATCAAATTTAATAAAAAATAACGATCATGAAGCACTTAATGATGAAAATTTACTTACATCATCTACAATTATGAATACAATTGACTCTAAAGAAAAAATGGTCTCATTCAAGAGTGGTTTAACTTACATAAAATTGAAGTTGCAGAAAGTATTAATTGGCCAACAATAGATAAAACTCCATCAAATGAATACTTTGTCTTAGCTTATTTGATATGGCCTTCCATACTCTCTTTACTACAGGAAAATGCAATTTCTATAACTTAAGAACTAAAAAACATCTTCTATTGTATAAAGATGGAAGATTTGCAAGACATCCTAGGTTTAAGTACTATATTTTAAACATTATTAGGATACATCATGCAAAAAACATTGTCTTGATTTTTATTAGAAGGAATTTAAATCAAATGCCCATGTGATGAGTGGTGAGGTATCCTTACATCCAACCATACGAATCATGAAGCATTCACTCATGATTTGGTTGAATTCTGCAAACTTTATCATTTTCAGTACACTAGCTCTTTTGGAAGTGAATCTAGCCCTAAGGTTAATTGTTGTCTTCTCAATTACACTTGTGACATTCATAGGCATGGTTAAGTGTAACTGAGGCATTCAATTTTATTATTTTTATGCTTTTTAGTTGGGTGCTTGAATTGTAGATAAAAAGGAATTTGATTAACTAAAATAAATTAACTAATTAACTAATCATTTAACTAATCCTAACATAAGTATATGTTACCACTTTCTGTACATGTCCTTAATCCAAAGTTTTACGAAGGAGATCAACCAGCTCAATGCCACCTCCTCCAAAATCATCAAGGTGGTGGACTTTTACCAAGACAACCTTATAAGTCCTACAGTACCACCCCTAACCTTTCCAACTAGGGTTCTGCTACCTCAACTCACTAAGTACATGGTCCAGAATGGCCTTAAACTATCATCAATGGCCCAAAATGGCCTTAAACTATCAACCCCTTTGTAATGGCCCAAAATGACCTTAAACAATTGTTGCAACCCAAAATGGCCCAAAAATATCACTTTTCACATTGCTTTCCTTTCACTTATGTACATTAACCTTGTTACATAGTTGCCACTTGATGCTATTTTTCTAGTTAATTTTTGCAAGATCTTGTAGGCACATAGCATGGCTATGCATGCAGCACCATACCTCATCGATGCAAGGTAAACACTTGTTCACTATGATGCTAAACTAGCATAGCATCGTTCGCTATGATGGTAAACTAGCATAGATAGTCTGCTTTGACTATAAACTGGTGCATAGACCATTTTCTATGACGCTAAACTAGCACAACTCATGCTTAAGTCATGACGTTAAATTGGCACAACATCCACCCTCTACTATGATGTTAAACTGGCACCCAACAATCTGCTAGGACTATAAACTAGCACATCATGATTTTCTAGGACCTTAAATTGGGTTCATGGTCTGCCAGGACTTTAAACTGGCATGTTGCTAATCTTTTGGAGCACCTGCCATTGGTGTAATCTTTAGGGCACTTATAGCATCATCGCACTAACACTTCCATTGGCTTCCTATGTACTTGCAACTAGTTTAGCATTTTATGCATTTGCAACATTTTTGCATCTGGCATTTCACTTGCATTTTATGTTTTGTGATTTTCTTATCTTCTTGGAGTTGTATTTGTAGGATAAAGCCCTAGAGGCAATCATGCAACGGTGCATCTCATCACAGAGGCAAGTCATCACATCACTCCAATGTGCATGATTGGGCTAGCTAAGCCACTCAAGAGTGCACATCCTCTTCATCTAATATTAGCCTACACATGTCCTTACATTATAGCCTATGCATGTCCCCACATTATAGCCTACGCATGTCCCTTGCATTCCAATACCCTCTTGTATTTCTTGCATTCCCTTGCATGCAAATCCCTCTGATGCATACACACTATAAATGCACATTACATACGCTCTTCACATTACACTGCTAAACCCATGGCAAACGTAACACAACTCATCCCATGGGGAGCCTCTATTTGCGAGTTAAACCCCAAGTGAATGTAACACATCTCATCCTTGGGAGGAAACCCTATCCTATAGATGTGATGTGGTTGCATCAAAAGCAAAGCCCATCTACTTGATGGCCCATAAAGCCCATCCACTTGATGGCCAACACCCTGCAACTAGCATTTAGCAGTTAAGCCAAACTCAATGAAGGTTTTCCTTGTGGCAAAAAAGTAAAAAAAAAAAAAAAAAAAAATGGGAAAAAGCACATCCCCAAGCAAATTGACAGCATTGTAGTTTCGCAACCAGCCCAACCTTGAATTGACTTTGACTCTCTCATGAGTACTTCGATGAGAGATCAACATTCTAGGTGCAAGCCACTTCATGCCATGGTCACTGTTAGCCATGCTAACTTTGCATCTTGCATCATGATACACTATTTGCATTGCATCTCCCATGTTTGCATTTCATCTCCTTAGCACATTGCCTACACACTTTGCCCCAGGATACCCTTATCCACAACACTCTTGAACATGGTGGAATGACACCTAATCTGGTACTAATGAGTGATGTTGGTGTCATATCTGCTATGGTGTTTTGTGATTCTTTGTTGACATCTCTTGGGCCACTCCTCCATACATCAACAAAGAGGGGCCAATGAAACACCACAAAAAAATTGGGCTACCACTTCTTGACTACAAATTTGGCTAAGTGTTAGAATGATGACACTTTTTGCAAATTTGTCTAAGTGTTAGGACTACGGTCTTCACCATAGTAGAGCATAGTTAGCTTCAATGAACAACTTTTTGCAATTTTGGCTAAGTGTCCAAACAAGGCCACAAGCTGCAAAATTTTTTCAAGTGGTGGAAATATGCTCTCCACTACCGGGACTATGCTCTAGAGTGTAGTTAGCATAGTCAGCATGAAATCACTAGTTTTGGCATAATTTTTCTAATTGTTGGAACTACGCCTCCCCACTACGCTTTAAAGCATGGTCAGTGTAGTCACCCCATGTGCCAGATTTTGCATAAATTTTTCTAAGTGTTGAGCCTACACTTGTTATGCTTGCTACGCTTGGGAGCATAGTCAGCCTTTCCTAGAGCATAGTTAACACTTAGCCACATTTTGCTCACTATGCTTAGGAGTATAGTCAGCCTTCCCTGAAGCATAGTCAACACTTAGCCACATTTTGCTCGCTACACTCAGGAGTGTAGTTAGCCTCCCTTGGAGTGTAGTCAACACTTAGCCACGTTTCCTTTGCTACGCTTAGGAGCATAGTCAACACTTAGTCACATTTATCCAATTTTGCAAGTTTTCGATCAAATTTTGCCTAAGTCTAGGACTACACTCTCACTACGCTGCAAAGTGTAGTTAGAGTGTAGCTGGTAAGAACTACCTCCAAAGGTCTCCACATTGCAACATTGGCATTTGCATTAGCTCCAACACTTCTCCAGTAGTAGCATTTGTCATTTTTTGCCTCCTCATTTTCCCAAAAAATTTAACTATGCTCTAGAGCATAGTCTCCAAAGGTTGCATTTTTTGGCATTGTTTAGCATTTTCAAGTACATTGTAGTCTTCTTCGTGCATCTGGGTAGCATAGTCAGAGTCTCAGCTTCACAAACTCCATCAAAGCAACAACAACACTCAACACCGTAGAGCTTAACACCAAAGCATAGTTGGGGTGAGCGTACTCCCACCTACTACTTTGCCATGTGGCACACGATCCATGTTTTGGACTAACCTAGCCCTATAAATACCCATGCACCCCAACATGTTAGGGGTTGCCATTTTCATTTGGCATCCAACATTTTGGCATTTAGCACTTAGCTTCTTGGGCAAATGAGACCCAAATGCACTAGTACAAAAGTAGAGTTACACACCACATGATACATCGTAGCCTTGTTGCACCCTTATAGGACACAACATGGTACACTGCGGCGGCCAACCTAGTAAGCACAAACACCATAGTGAGCACCAAACTTTATGGCCCGACACCAAAAAGACTGTGACTACACTATCCACTATGCATATTATACACCGTGTACCTTCTAAACGTCTTTGAAAGTTAACTATGCTCAACCCCATTTAGGGTGGTGTTTTGTTTCTCTCTCTTCCTCCCTTGCATTTCCTTTGCATTTTTTTACATTTTGGCCTACAACTATGCTCAAGCTGCAATCCCTGCATGTCAACACACTTATTTTTTGCTAGAAAACTTGACTACGCTCAACACTATTCACACTGTTGACACCACTCGACACTTAGTGTCATTTTGCACTCTCACTATTTGTACTCCGTAAGTCCTTGTCTCCACCTTTAGCAAGGCCCTCATGTAGATGTGGGGTTAGGCTATGCACCTATGAACACCTTGGTGTTCTAGTTACTAATGTTTTCAATCGTTATAGTCCTGAACCCACATATCCATTGCTAGGCGACCAAGTGTTATGCTACTAGGTGAGCCAAGCAATAATGCTGCTGGGATTACCAAGTGAATATGTGTTACGCTCGAAGCAGTTGTACTTATGTATTTAATCTATCTAGCTTAATTACTTCATTAACTTAATTGCTAGAAAATATTTGTGAAATAATTGAAAACATTTAACAAATAATTGAAAACACTGTATGCATAAATGAAATAGTTAGTCTATCCACAGTGTTGTAACATTTATCAGAAAGCTCATCTTTATTGCTACAAACACTATTATGCTCAAGTACAATAATGCTTAAATAAAGATCTGTACACTCAATGACTCTTGCTATGGGCACTTGGAGAAAAATTCTAACTTTCAAATGAAAAAACTGTAAGAGCTTTGCTGCAACTATAATCTACTTATGCCATAGATGTGGCTGCAAGCACATATTTATAGCCGACACATGACACTATGTCAACGGGGCCTCGTCGATGCATGGTAAGATGCATTGACTAGGCCTAGTCGACGAGACCATGTTGACAAGGCCTCATTGAGACAGCCAACTTAATGTGACTTATCATATCTCCATGACTAAATGAAAACGCATCCTTGAGTTCTATTACAAAATTGGAAAGGTATCAGATTATTGACTAACTTTTCTTCACATAAAATAAATTGATTGACTTGACAAAAAATGGAGTGTCTAGATCAACACATTACAAAAAATGAAGGTGTTCAAGACACAAATTTGAACATCATGATTCAACTCCTCAAAATCAAACAACATGCTTCTTGATGATGTGAAGCTTGTTGGAGAAGATCAAATTATCCCAGGTAGTGGTGGTTCTTGAGCCTGTAAGGAACCTTCATCAGCTTCATGCACTAGTGGTGGTTGAGGTGGTTGCGGTTGTCTTGCTATTGCTATGACTTCAGATGGGAAGTGAAAATCATCCAGTAGTGCTTTCATTTTTTCCTTGTTACTTTGGAGATCATGCACCATCCACGTAGCTTTACTAATGTGGGTTGGAATGGGCATATCCCAAGGACATGGGATTCCTGAAAATAATTCCTTGGCATTAACAACCTAAGCGGAGAACTATTTGCATTTGATGTCAAACATCCTAATTGTTTTCTTCAGCTCTTGGTAGTCATTCATCCATCTAGTTAGGTTCTCAATGATTGATCGTTGCTCTCTAAATCAAGCTCTGAGAACTTCAAGTTCAACATTTGCAGTCTCAAGCTTCTACTTGGTGTCTTTATAATGCTTGAACTCCACCTTGTATAATAGATACGAGCTAGCCACTTGCTGTTCTAACTCCGACCATAGTCATCTAACAATCAACATTGCCAAGTTTGCATAACGGAGATTGGCCAACTCCATGTACTGTGTCATCTCTTTGATTTGCAACTCCTTTAAGTAGATCTCCACTTTGTTGTAGGCATTGATCCCATCAATGATGGGTTGCCACATCTCTCTTCCTTGTTGGAGTCACTGGAGGGCTTCATTCAATTTTGCCTTTGCCATCTGGATTTTTTTTTCATTGACTTCCTTTTGCAAATTGACCTAGTCCTTGTAGTGATTTTTCACCTTCTCAAATTTGAGTGCTTCATTCTTCCAGGTGGCAATCTCGATGGTAGACTTTTGATGCAAGGTGTGTACCTCCTCCATTACTAGATTGCAGTTCTCCATGATCAATTTCCTCAGTTTAGTGTTTACCTTGGTAAGCTATTCTTGCTGTTGATGAATGAATTCTTGCATTTGATCTTTTTGAGCATCAACATTTCATAGGCGATGATTTTATGCAATCAATGATTCATTCTCTTGGAGCATCTAATTCAAGTTTTTTTTAATTAAGTATGTTTTGGCTCCAACTATGGATTGTTTAAAGATGGCTATCACTGCCTCCTCCTTAGCCTTTTGAAATTGTTCTTGAAGCTGTTTAATAGCTTCATCTGTTGTCACTTCTAGGCTGAGGATTACTTTTTTTGCAAGTCAGGCATAAAGTTCAGCAACCTCTGTAGCCAAGTGTTGATTTTTCTCTTAGGTTGTTTCTAGTTGTTCCTCCAAAATGATGCATCTTTCCCTTGCATCCAATAGCTCCAACTAGGTTGTGGTGATGTTCTCCAAAAGATCAAAAATGTTCGAAGTTGGTTGCCTAGTTTCTACTAGTTGTTACAACAACTTTTCATGTTGAGCTACATCTAACTTCCTACTAATCTTGCTTACGAATTTTTGCACATCTTGGAGTATAAATACATCTAGTACAGATGTTATGGATGCATTCAATACTTCAACTACATGGTCAGCTACCACTTCTACTATTTTTTCCTATCCTTGATGCTGCATCACCAAGACAGTTGTCTCTTCATCTTCCTCCAACCTCACCAAGAAAGTGGTAGCATTCTTAGATATTTCTGGGAATAAATGATGTGTTGTTAATGAGATCATTACCTCTTGAGCATTGGGATCCAACCTTGAAGGTAGCTACATTTTTTGGGCAGAGAAAATGGAACCACACCTCTCCATCTGGCTAACTACTTGGGCCACCTCATTAAGGTGACTTATCGTTGATTGATACATAAATGCATTTGCCCCACTCATTTCTGCTTGTTGCTCTTGTTCACTCAAGAGCTATTATTGGATTTTGTGCATATGCTCAATGGTTGGAAGGGCCTCTAGTGTTGTTTCCTAAGTGGGTGGTTGTGGCAATAGCTGTTCTTCTTGGGTTGTTGCTAGCATTATATCCTTCATGATTTCTGACCACGAGGCCAAGGAAGCATGCCTAAGAGTGTTGTTCGAGTAGTGAATAATGCTTGCCCTTTTGCAAAGTTTTCTAATGAGGCACGGAAAGGGTAGGGTCTTCCTTCCACGTTCATTTTCTTTGAAACGTTTTTCAATCTCCAGGTATAGCAGTTATGGAAGGTTAATGAGGAACTTCTTATTTATAGTAGTGCATGCTTAAGTGGAGAAAGCAGTCACCTTGCTTGGCCTCATTGTTGGATTGAGGTGATAGGCTACAATCTTGAAATAAATCCTCTTTGCCGATGTGAGTGCACCATACTCCTTACGGTCAATCTTGTAGCATTGTTGGGTCCACTACCTCTTAGCCTTAGGATTACCTTTTGTAGACAGTTCAGCCAATTGTGTTCTTGTGTCAAGTAATCCAAGTGCCTATGTAATGGCTTTTGCCAAGTAGGACACTTGAATGTCCTTGATCTTGACAATGGACCTCAGCCTTTAGCTACTTCAGAATAGATAGGTCCCTCCCATGTACCATTCCCTACTAGATGTGATGACTAGCCATGTGGGAGAGGTCTACAATTAAGTATTAACATCCTCTAGATCTTTCTCCAAAAATGGCCCAAAGTTGATCTCTTGAAGAATTGATCTTTGAATGTCTCGAGATCGAATGATGTTTAGGCAAGCTTGAGTCAACGTGACCTCAAGTCTTGGTGCAAGTCTAGGCACTTCTCCTCTTTGTGATTGTTTGATTGACACTTCTTCCTCTAGAATCTGTCAGACATAGTCCACTTCAGGCTCCTCCTGAAGAGGTCCCATTGCATGGGTCACCTTTGGTAGTTCTTAGCCTTGTTATTGCTGGCCCTTTCCAACTTTGGGTCGTTTCTCCCATGGTTGTGAGGGTTATCCTTCTTGTAGACATTTTTGTTTGGATGCCATCTGTAATCACAATAAGAGCATGGATTAGTAATCATTGTGTAACCTTAAAAAAATTAGGATATCTTAATTCTTAAGGATAGTTACACTTGGCTAAGTTGTGATTATAGCTAATTTAATTAATCCAATTATTATTTATTTATGTATTATCATTAATAAATCATCTCGAAGGTTGTTGGAAGGGTTAACCTGGGAAAATGTTGATGTTTATATGTAGTTAATGTTAGTAACCCTTGGGGGAGTTAGAACAATTTTCAAAAATTTTCATCGGAAACCTTAAGGTTTGTGGCCCCCATGATAAAGATCTTACCTTCGATAAGCGCAGGATCAAAAAATAGAGTGATTTGGGCAAATGATTTGGAAATTATGAGCTTTGAAAGGTTTTGGACTCTAAAAAATTACAAAAATTTACCATGTGTTATGAGTAATTTGCAAACAAATTCCAAAGTTTTTGATGATATATATAGGATCTAAGCATTGCGTCAATGAGGCCAGTTGACAAGGCCTCGTCGATGCGGTTGACTGCATCAACCAAGCCTCATTGACATAGTTAATGATCACCATTGACTTGGTCAAACTTTGAAAATATACGAAATTTTTGGATGAAACTGGGATCAAATGAAAGTTTAGAAGACCAAGAATAGTATGAAAACATGAGAAGAGGGTGTTAAAGCTCATAAATTTAAGAACTGCAGAAAAATGGAGAAAAATTGATTTAGTGGATGAATGAAATGAAAGATTAAGGAGTACTAAGTGGTTTACGCAATGGAAAATGTGAAAGATAGGATTGTAGCAATGCCAAAGGTAAGGAAACTTAACTAAAGAAGCCAAGAGCTATGCAAGTGGATCCTCCCCATAGCAGGATCATGCACTTTTTGCCCTTGCATAACCTCGACTAAGGAGTTCATGGGGCCCATAGTCAATTTAATGATCATTACAAGTTAAAGACCAACTTGAAAAATCTACTCAAGAATCCCAGCACATCAGACCAAGACATAGAGCATAACATAGAACACAGCAATGAGGTGAGTTATGGCAACATGGATGGATGATAGAGAAAGTGGAATGAAATTCCGAATTGAGGTCGTAAGAAGTCCCTTGTAAAATTTGTGGTTAAAATGACCTTGGAAGTTCCATCCTCTGTCCAGACCAAAACCATCCACTTTTAGTAACTTTGTATCACCACTCTAAGATTAATCTACTCACTCAAGACACAAGAGTGCTTCCACAAAACAACCACCTTTCTACAAAGAGATGAAAAGAGAAGTAGGAAGTGAGAGAGAGAGAGAGGGCCTTAGTTAGAGGGAACCTTCAGGCATAGATGCATGTCGTACAAGTCCCATAACTAGTGCTTGTAGCCCTATTATTTGTCCAAGGGGTGTGCTTTGAATTCCCATTATTTTTTTTGTTTTACATATATATATATATATATATATATTATTTTACACACACACACACACACACACACACACACACACACACATGAATGGGAACCACACCATGCAAGGACTTACTCATGTCGAAGGGGTGTGCTTTGAATTCCCATCATTTTTTATGTGAACTACACCATGCAACGACGTTATTTGTATTTCTATTAGTGGTTGGTGTGGAATAGTTGGAAGTTCGTGAAAAGCACTCAAGCAAGAAGAAAACGATAAAGAGTATTGAATCCTCTTGAAGTCACACCCTTTGCAAACCTTTGAATCCTTCCTAATTTCGGAACTCCCAAGGTCACTGATTGATTAAAAGTTTCTTTAATGGAAGGGACCTCAAATTCCTAGAACAAGGAAAACCTTAGAGTTTATTAAATGGGCAGATGACGTGAATGCATTGCCTGTTCCATGAAAAATAAACCATGTCAAAGCCATCAAACATTAGAATTCAAAAATAGAAACCAAACATCGAGAATCACACATTAAGGACAAACCATCATTATTAAACAGTGACAACAACACTATGTCTTATGACAATAAAGCAAATTTACTAGCAAAAATGAGAAAATATCACACTTAAACAAAAGAAAGCAAAATAAAGTAAAATATATAAGAAAGTGTAAAATAATCAAGAAATTTTAAAGGTACTAAAGATGGTGTAAATTAGAAAAATTTGAAAATCAAAAATTTGTAAAATCGAAAACGTGAAAAAAAAGGTAGAAAAACTAAGAGGCCAATTTGATGGTTAGCACAGATGGCCTTCTCCCCCATGACTGAGTTGGAAGGAGGAGATCCAAAAAATAGAATGTTGTTGTCCATTTGTTAAGGTGATATTTACACTGGCTTGTTTAGGTTTGAGAAAAGGCTTGACTTGTTGAATGTTGACCAATTGTTTTTAATTTAGGCTATCAAGTTTGTAGATCAACATGGCCTTAGAGGAAAAGGTTTGATTAATTATATAAGGTCCCTCCCACAATGTTTGAAATTTTCTCTTTTGGGATACATGTGTAGGATACTAGTAAATAACCTTATCTCTTGGTTGAAGTTTTACTTTCTTGATTCTAAGGTCATGACATTGCTTACTGAATGCCTTGTTCACCTCATTTAAGAATAGGGTCACTAAGCAATTTTTGTCTAGCATATTTAGATTAATCAATATTTCCTTTTATGCTAGACTTAGGTCAAGGTTTAGATCACAGGCTGTTGAGAGTGTACGGAGCTAAAATTAGATTGCGAGTGTTGGAAGTTTCCCATACACTAACTTATAGGGAGAATAGCCAATAGGAAGTTTCCAATTTGAATGATAAGCCTAGAGAGCATCATTAAGTTTTGTACTCCAGTCCTTCCTATATTTGCTAATGGTCCATGTTAGTATTTTTGTAATCTCCTAGTTGGTTACCTTTGCTTGACCATTGGCTTGGAGGTGGAAAAGTTTTGTTAATTTATGTTCTACCCCCAAGCATTGCATTAATTTTCTAAATGTGGCATCTGTGAAATGACTTCCATTATCAAAAATTAGTGAACATGGCACCACAAACCTATTCATGATATTTTTTTGTATACATTTGGTAGTAGTGGATGATGTACAATCAATAATAGTTGTTGCTTCTACCCATTTTGTGTAGTAGTCAAATGCTACTATAATATATGCCTTTCCATTAGACATGGATGTGATGGGATTCATGAAGTTAATGCCATATATGTTGAAAGGTTCTAGTGGTTGAATCCACTATTGAGGACCTTCCATGTGAGTGGTCATCCCCCTGTCACATTGACAACATTCACAAGACTTAACGAATTGGTGGGCATCCTTAAAAATTATGGGCCAATAATATCCTACTATTAGGATTTTTATGGCAATGCATCTTCCTATGTAGTGGCCTCCACAAGGTCCTTCATGAGCATCTTGGAGAACACGTAGTTGATCTTCATTAGGGACACAAAAATGAATCAGGCCGTTGGCACATACCTTGTAGAGGTGTCTATTGATTTCCATGAAGTATTTGACCTGATGAAGAAATTGTTGCTTCTTCCTAAAATCCAATTCTTATGGCATCTCTTGAGTGACAAGATATGTGAGGATGCCATTATACCATGTTTCTTTCACAAGCGTTTATTCACTTATTGCTCCTATAAAGAGAAGTTCATCTAGAAAATGATCAAAGAGCGAGCTCTCCTCCTCTTTGTTATTCCATCTTAAGTAAGAGAGGTCATTAGCAACCACATTCTCAGTCTATTTTCAATCTACCATAGTAAGATCGAATTCCTGCAAGATCATGAGCCACCGTATAACATGAGGGCTTACTGTTGGCTTGTTCATGAGGAAGTGAATTGCACTGTGGTATGTATGCACAAATACAAGCACATAGTGCTTGAACTTTTCTAATGCATATACCACTACCATTAATTCTTTCTCTGTGGTGGTGTAATTTAACTGTGCCCCTATAATGCTTTGACTTGTGCAATGGATGTAGTATGGATGTTATTTATCATCCATCTACGTGAGCATAGCTCCAAGTAATAGTTAGATGCATCTGTCATGATGTGAAAGGGTCTGGACTAGTCTGGTGCTCATAGAATTAGTGTTTCTATGAGTTTCTCCTTTAATTGTTTGAATGCATGTTCACATTCCTTGGTCTATATGAAAGGTACATCTTTCTCTGTAAGCTCTACCAATGGCTTTACAATCTTAAAGAAATTCTCAATAAATCGGTGGTAGTAGCCAGTGTGTCCAACAAATGACCGAACATCTCTAACGGTCTCTAGTTGGCGTGTTATTCCTTGGATGACCCTTATCTTTTCTTACTCTACCTCAATCCTTTTTTGTGAAATTCAGTGTCCTAGCATCATGCCTTCTTGGATCATGAGATGACTCCTTTCCTAGTTGAGTTGTAGGTTTGTTTCAACACATCTTTTCAACACTTGTTCAAGTTAGTCCAAGGCTTACTCAAAGGTAGCTGCATAGGTGGAAAAGTCATCTATGAAGACTTTAATACCACTATTGATTTTCTATTGAAAGATACTAAGGACCAAGCATTGAAATGTTGCAGGGGCATTACACAAATCAAATTGCATCTTACAATATGCAAAAGTCCCCCAGGGACTCGTGAATGTTGTCTTGGCCTGATCTTTGATTGTAATTTGGACTTGGTTATAGCCACTATAAGCATCCAAAAAGCTATAATAACAATGATTGGATATGGTATCTAATACTTAATCCACAAATGGCAAAGGAAAGTGATCCTTAAATATTACCATATTTAACAGCCTAAAGTCGATGCAGACCTGCCATTTGCCACCCTTCTTTGGTACAATTATAAGTGGACTAACCCACTCAGTATTCGTGATCGGATAGATGAACGCCTCCTTGAGGAGTTGCTCCATATCCTCCTTGACTATTTGCTTTAATTTGGGGTTCAGCTACCTCTGCAGCTACCTTCTACGCTTCATGGTCAGGTTAATGTAGATGTGATGCTGGCATATCCTTTGATCAATTCTTGTTAGGTCTGGATATGACCAAGCAAAGGCTGTTGACCATTTATTCACCAATTCAATAACTTTTCCTTTTGCTCAGGAGCAATTTTGGCATTAATGATGACTAGTTTATCACTCTTTAAAAATGCATACTCCATACTGGCTAGTAAAGTTTTTAGTTCTAAGGGCTCCTGCTTGAAGTGATTAGGGATCTCCAACTCTCCCTAATAGTTATCATCATCTTCATCAGAGAGTTGGGAATGGACTTGTTCAATTTTTTCCATTCCTTCAACATATACACAAGTTAAACTCTTAGTTGGTTCCATGCATATTATGCTGCTATCAGCCATTGGGTGCCCTCCTATTTTGTGGTTGTTACATACAAACACCTTTGAATGTTAATTTCTTGTGCACATTGATTTGATGCCTTAATGTATGTGCTCTTGATGGACCAAATCTTTTGCACACAATTACACTTATTATCACTATACGTAATGCATGGAATATGCTTCTTATCAATCTTTCCTAGCTCATTTTCCTAAGATATTTCGAGAGATAGGTCCCTTATACCCATTTGCGCATCAACGGTGCTTAACCAAGCCCTTCCTATGATGATGGGGAAGTCATTTTTGTATTTTTCCATCTTGATTACCAAAATATTAGTAGGATAGGACCACCCACAAACTATGGTCACAATGTCCTCTACTAATCCCAAAGGGATAGTAATCGATTGATTTGCTAATGCTAAACAAATGTTACTCTTCTTGAGAGGTGGTAGGTTTCAAGCCTTGTACATGTCATGGGAGATGAGATTAACTCTAGAACCAGAGTCAAGAAGAGCCTTGCATGGCTCATGTGTAGCAATTTGTAGATAAATGAGTGGACTTCCCAGGTTATATCTTTTTGTAGGAAGATTTCCAGCCTTGATCTAGTTAGAAAAAACATGAGCTAGCATTATAGTGTGGATCGTAGGTGGCACTTGGTTTGAAGGGAACTCAAAGGTATTTGATGTAGAGGATGAGGGTGATGGAGATGTAGGACAATTAGCTGAATTAGGTTGTGAGGGCTGGAGAGGATTGTTGGCCCAAAAGAAATGTCGTTTCCTTGATCAATTATCTAGAACACTTGGTTGAGAAACTGGTTATGAGTGTACAACCCTTGTAGCATTTTATTGTTATGGCTATGGAGGAATTTCACCTTGCATAGATAGAATAGGAGGTAATTGGGTTGAAGGTGGAGATGTAGGTGTAGAGGGATGTGGAGGATGATATGGATACAGATATGGGTTTTCCACTTGAGTAGATGGTGAATGTGTTTGGTGATACTCTGGAGGGTAATAGTGATGTTGGAATGATGTATGGCTTGTAGAACTCCTAGGGGAGATAGGCTACTGAACATAGTACCCATATAGATTTGGTTGCCTATAGGGGTACTGCTGCCTTGTTGGTGGCATTTCCTACGACTGTGGTTGGTACCACTATTCGTATTTTTCATAAAGTTGTGGAGGAGTTCCACTTGGGTAGTAAGATTGTTGCTATTGGTGGAACTTCCTTGGACTACCTTGATAGTAAGGCAATTGTCTTAGAGCTTACCTATGTGCTAGGCGAGGATTCAATGCATACACTCCAGACTCTTATAAGTGTGACACCATATGGCAACATCCCTTTGAATGCTCATATTGTTAGATTCCACAACTTCCTCTACTATAGCAGCTTTGCCCTTATCTCTTTGGTAGGTTCAACTTATTTTCACCTCCTGTGATTATGATCACTATTTTGCTCTTTGGATTTTTCAGCAATCTTTAAAGTGGTTTGAAACTTTTCTTCCAAAGAGTCCCATAACTTGTCAACCTTGGCCAAAATTTCATAAACAGATTTTTGGATAGGCAAGGTCTTTTTGTTCATCACTTCATCAAGTAGTGACTCCTCCTTATCACAAAATTGAACCTCTCATTTTCTATTGGAAGGATCCGTATTATACTCTTTAGCACTTTCCCTTTTTTTATCTCACCTTCTTCTTTGGCTACCTACTCAATTAGCCCCTAGATCTGATGGGCTCTCAATTCAGACAATCTTCTTTGGCCATACACCCCAAGGGTTCTTCTTGTTTCAGCTCTGAGCCCATCTATGATGTGGCAAAGTTGTTCCCTGTGAGAAATAACCATGGCTAGGGTATCGATGTAAGAGTGAATAATATCAACCCATGGTGGCATCCAAGGGTTCATGTGCTCCTTGTTTCCAGCCTTGGATTTTCCTTCTTAGATTCGACACTTTGGAGTATGTTTGGTATTTGTTATTAAATAGGTCTAACATAGTACTTCATCTGTAGATAGATTTTGGCTTTAAGAATCGATACCAACTTTTAGCTTCCTTAATGAGTATCCTTGGGAAAAGCTTTCGTTTCTACCACTCATTCTCTATGTTCTATAAGGTGCAGGCATCATGAAAAGCTTGTAGATGTTTCTGTAGATCAGAATTATATCCCCCCTCAAATCTTGGGATATTGTTCATATCTAGGCACTTGATCTAACTATCCTTTATATGCTTAGTTGGAATTTTCACTACCTCTGTAATATTGAGCATACTTTAAGTTAGCAATAGAGGTTCATCATCATTGTTGTGTTGATGACGCTGATGATGGTTTTGGCCATTTTTTCAATTTTGTTGGCCTTCACGGTTATTATTGTTTCACTGGTCACCTTCATCATGGTTGTTTCGACGGTGGCTTCCATGAGAACCATTAGATGAAGAGGAATGTTTGGAATTAGATGAAGAAGATGAAGAGGAAGGTGGACTACCACCACCATTGCAGTGTTTGCCATCACTCTTACACTTATTATGATCACCATTCTTAGATCCCTTACTATTGTGGTGCTTGCCCAAGTTCCTACCTTGGCTATCACTCTTTCTTGAATCCAATTTATGAATAGTGGATCATAGGGTTAGGTTCATACCCTTGCCATCTATAATAGGGGGTGGAGAATCTTCATGTTGATAACCTTCCAATGAAGGATCCTCATTATCATCTTGGTGTAGCAGAAATAAGGAATTGGTATAATGTTTTCCATTTGTAGCCTCATGGAGTTTCTCCTAATGTTGATCTCATTTGCATTGTGTTTCAGTGGAACAATAGTTTTGAGTGTCATATCCATTCACAATGTATTCTTCATGAAGATTTGCTATGCCCAACTTCTTAAGGGTTTTGAATAGCATCCTAGGCACAGATCGATCAGGGGGCAAGATGATGTTGCTCTGCATATCACGCCATTGCATTTTTTCATCTTGATGTAGGATGAAGGTAAAATTTGGCACAAACTCATCTAGATGAGTGTATACCACCTTGCATTCTTATGGGACGGGTGGTTTGGTATCTTCTGGCTTGCAAGAAGAAAAAGACATTTTCAAAATAATGTAAAATTGCCAGTGTGCCTTTATAATTTTTATGTATAGTGGGAATGATATTGACCTTGAGGTTTGTACAATGATATCAATGGTATTCACTTAGGCCTAAATAGTGCACATTCCACAAATAAAATCCTTGACAATGGCGCCAATGATGAGCGGCAAGGTATCCCTATGCCTAACCATATGAATCATGAAGCATTCACATGTAATCTAGTCGAATTTTAATGACTTTATCATTTCTAGTGCACTAGCCATTTAGGAAGTGAATCTAGCTCTAAGGTCAATCATTGTCTTCCCGATTACATTTGTGATGTTCATAGGTATGGTTAAGTGTAACTAAGGCATTTAATTTTTATCATTTTTATGCTTTTTAGTTGGGTGCTTGAATTGTAGATAAAAATAAATTTGATTAACTAATCTAAATTAACTAATTAAATAATCATTTAACTAATCCTAACATAAGTATCTGTTCCCACTTTCCGTACACATCCTGAACCCATGTATCCGTTGGTAGGCGACCAAGTGCTATGCTACTAGGTGAGCAAAGCAATAATGCTGCTTGGATTACCAAGAAAATATGTGTTACACTCAAAGAGGTCATACTTATGTATTTAATATATCTAGCTTAATTACTTCATTAACTAAATTGTTAGAAAATATTTGCAAAATAATTGAAAACATTTAACAAATAATTGAAAACATTGAATGCATAAATAAAATATTTCATCTATCCAAAGTGTTGCAAGGTTTATCAGAAACCTTGTCTTTATTACTGCACACACTGTTGTGTTGAGGTACAACAATGCTCAAATAAAGATTTGTACACTCAATGACTCCTATTATGGGCACTCGAAGGAAAAATTTTAACTTTCAAATAGAAAAAATGCAAAAGCTCCATTGCAACTACAATCTACTTATACCATAAATGTGGTTGCAAGCATGTATTTATAATTGACACATGACACTACATTGACAAGGCCTCATCAATGTATGGTAAGATGCATTAACTAGGCCTAGTTGATGAGGCCTCATTAATGCAATCAACTTAACGCGACTCATCACCATGCATATCAATGAGTTAAAAGAATGATTACATAAGGATCTAAGTAAGAGTTTTGCTAATGAGATTGTATAATTTGGTTCTACTTTGTGACGTACACAAGCTTACTAGTCAAAATGCTGCTTACAGTTGATATCAATGTTGAATAAAATTGGATCTCCTACTATTGTTTTCACATTAAGTGTTGCTAATATCCATTGGCCTCACTTACATAAAAATATGACAAGAGTTTCAAACAAAAATGATTTATAACAAAGTAAACAACAAATGCTCATTGAAAACCTTGATGTCATAGCATAGTATATGCATTGTTGTTATGAAGTTTTATGAAAGAGATTTTGAAGCAAGACATAAAAGTTTTTGATTATTGGTCAGGTACAAATGGCAACATTGAGGGTCTCCTCACATACATGGCTTTTTGTAGATAGAAGATGCTCCAAATATAAACATAGTTATATGGTATGATGAGGATGAAGTCAAAAATATAAAAACCATTGGCACTTCCACCACTTTGAATGTTAATATATTTGCATTACAGAAACATTTATATACAAAGATTATTGTTTCACTCGGCCTAGTATATCATTAGAATTTTGATAAATTGTGTTTTTCAATGCTCCAATATTGGGATGGCCATGATATTGGGTATGTGATATCGTGGCCCAAGATGTGATATCATACATTCGATATTGTAGGGTTGCTCCTGGGTCTATAAATATAGCGCCCAGGCACACAATCAGGAGGAAGTTTTTGGTAGTCAAGTAGTGAAATTCTTGTAGTTTGTTCATTTGAGAGTTAGAATATTTTCCAAGTGTCCACACCAGGAGGTTTAAGTGTGAATGGATCTTTATTCAAGCATTGATGTACCTAAACACACCCGTGTGTTGGCAATAAAGACGAACTCTTTGATCCATTCCTTGCAGCACTTGAGAATTTCTTTCTTATGCATTTATATATTGTGATTTCATGTAATTTACATTAATGTTATTAATGCAGTAATTAATTTTTATCAATTAAGCAAATCATTAAAATACACAAGCACGACCCCTTCGAGCATATGTGTGTCAGTGCAGAGCAAGTTCCCCTTCTTCTTCCCCTTCATCATCATCATCTTCTTTTTCATCTAGTTTAGATTATGGTCATAGAAGAATTAACTATGATGGAGGTGACCAACGAGACTGGAACAATAGGAGGGACCATTGGGATAGTCGTGACCGAAGACATGGGCAATCCAGAGAGGCTCATCATCAAGAAAGAAGGGCTAGTAGAGAACATCGTAGGCACCACCATCATGGCCTTGATGAACCTGTACTTGATACTTGAGGCATGTTGAATATTGTAGAGGCTGTGAGGATTCCAACAAGGCACGTGAAAGATAGTAGAATAAAAAGGCTGGACATGAACAACATCCCTTGATTTGAGGGAGGAGAGGATATGATGCTGATCCACAAAATCATCTTTAGGACTTCCAAGATGCATGTGCCTTGCAAAATATTGAAAATCACTAGAAAAAGCTTAAATTATTTCCAAGGATACTCATTAAGAAAGCAAAAAATTGGTATTGATCCTTGGAACTAGAATAAATTAGGTGGTGGAGTACGATGTTGGAGTTATTCAATGACAAATATCAAACGTACTCCTAAGTATCCAATCTAAGAAAAAAAATTTAAGGGTGGAAACAAGGAAATCATGAGTCCTTAGATGCTACTATTGGCTGATGCTACTCTCTGTTGCATAGGTGTTCCGACCATGGATACTCTCAGCTTGATCAACTTCACCATATCATAGACGGGTTGCGATCTGAAACTAGGAAAACCCTTGGCATCTATGCCCAAGGGAGATTGACAAAGTTGACTGCCCATTGGATTCAAAAATTAATTGAGCAGGTAACCAAGGAGGAGGGAGAACTGAGAAAATGTAAAAGTGAAAAAGAATACAACAGGGATCCTTCTATTTGAAAAAAGGGGGTTCGATTTTGTAAGAATGAGGATGAATTCGCTAGAGATGAGGTGGTTAATCAGAAAACTTTGCCACTCAAAAAATTGCAATCAGAAATTATAGCTAAGGTTGATCAATTATGGGACTCCATGGACAATAAGTTTCAAGTTGTCTTAAAAATTGCTGAAGAGTCCAAGGAGCATAATGGTGAGCATGAGCACCGGAGACGTAGGGAAGCTGAACATGCCATATCTAAGGGTAAGGGTAAAATGGCTATGATAGAGATGGTTGCGAATAGAAACTCAGATGAGGATGGCGGGTGTGATGTTTGCCAGCATGAACATCCTAAGGGATGTTGTCTAGTTATGTCACACTTGTAGGAATATGGGGTGTATGCCTTACATCCATGATTTACACAAAGGAAAACACCTAAAAGATTGCCTTATCCACAAGGCAATCCTTGATAGTTCCACCAATCATAGTAGTATTAGCTAAGTGAAACTCCATCACAACTTTATGAATTATACCAACAATGGCAACAACCATAATCGTGGGCATTGCCACCTCCAAGATAGCAATACCCTTACCGATAACCTGATCCCTATGGGTAATATGTTCAGCAACCTTCATCTCCAAGGGACTCCTTTGGTTATGTTGCTACTTACCAACCTCACCACTACCATCCTGAAATATATCAATCACCCTATCTAAGAAGGGATGCCACCTACTATCCTCATGCACCTCTTGTCCCTACACCTACTCCTCTACCTCCTACACAGCTACCACCTACTTCATCCATATAAGATGAATTGCTTGCATAACCACAATAAAGGAATGCTACGAGGGTAGTTAATCTACAATCAGTTAACCCATCAAGTGGGTCAGAACCACAAATAAAGAAAAGACCCTTATTCTAACCTTGTAGTCCACTAAAGCCCTTAGACACATCGGTGGTTGGTAACCCTACTCCTCCACCTTCCTCTATTTTCTCTTTATTCAAGTTCCCATCAAACCAAAATCCTTCTCAAATCCATACTATAATGCTGACACATGTTGTATCTAATTGGATTTGAGTTGGTAACCTACCCAAAAAGTTAGCTGATCCCAGGAGTCCCCTAGTTTACTTGCAAATTACTTGGAATGAGCCTTATAAAGCTCTTATTAAATCTGGCTCCAATGTTAACTTGATCTTACATGAGATGTACACAATGTGAAACCTTCCTCCCTTGAAGAAGAGCAACATCCGGCTAGAACTGGCAGACCAATCCATCACTGTTCCATTGAAACTAGTTGAGGACATCATCATCACCATTTGTGGGTGGTCATATCCTGTTAATTCCCTAGTAATCAAAGTGAAGAATTGAAAGGGAGACTTTCCAGTTATTATGAGAAGGGTGTGGTTAAGAAATGTTGATGCTAAAATGGGCATTAGAGATCTTTCCTTAGAAATATCAAAAGAAAATGAGTTTGGGAAGATCAAGAAGAAGAGAGTTCCATGTATCATGTACAACGATTCAGGGTGCCATTGTGTGCAAAATTTATGGTCAGTAAAGCAAACATCTATCTCTACATGCAAGCAGTGTGCACTAGAAGCTAAGATCCAAAGGTGTCTGTACGCAGCAGCCACAAAACAAGAAGACACTCAATGGCTAACAGCTGATTCTAGTAGTAGTACATTATGCATGGAACCTACTAAGGGCCTAATGTACGAATATGTTGCAAGTATGGATGAACTTGAGCAAGTTCATCACTAGCTCTCTAAAGGAACAAATGATGATGTCAATTGGGGTGAGCTAAAAATTGTTGAAAATTTTAAACAAGAGCCCCTTGAATTGAAGACATTATCGGCTGGAATGGAGTATGTATTCTTGAAAATGGGAGGCTAGTTATCATTAACGCTAAGCTTGCTACTCAATAGAAGAGAAATTTGATAAAAGTTGTAGAAAAATGGTCAGCAGCCTTCACCTGGTTATATTCTGAACTCACTAGGATAGATCCAAGAATATGCTAGCATTAAATATACACTGACCCTGCTGTCAAGCCAAAATGACAATCGCAGCGGCATTTAAATCCCAAGTTAAAGCAAATTGTTAAAGAGGAGATTGAACAACTCCTCAAAGAGGGATTCATCTACCCTATTGTAGATAGTGGGTGGGTGAGTCCACTCATGATCATACCCAAGAAGGGAGGCAAATGATAGTTGTGCATTGACTTCTGACTGCTCAACATGGCAACTTTCAAGGATCATTTTCTATTGCCTTTCATCAACCAAGTGCTAGACACCATTTCAGGGCATAGCTATTATAGATTTCTGGATAGTTATAGTGGCTATAAACAAATCCGAATTGCCCCATAGGACTAGGCAAAGATAACTTTCACAAGTCCTTGGGGGACTTTTGCTTACCGTCAGATGCCATTTGGTCTATGTAATGCCCCAACCATATTTCAATAATTAGTTCTTAGCATTTTCTAGCAATAGATTGGTAGTAGGATAGAAGTCTTTATGGATGATTTTTCTACCTACGGAGCTATGTTCGAGCAAGCCCTGGACCATCTTGAGCAGGTGTTGAAGAGATGTGTCGAAGCAAACCTCTAGCTCAATTGGAAAAAGAGCATATCTTATGGTCCAGGAAGGCATAGTCTTGGGGCATCACATTTCAAAATTAGGAATCGAGGTAGGCCTTGAGAAAATAAGGGTCATCTCAGAAATAACCCATCAACCCAAAATAGTCAAAGAAGCGTGGTTATTCCTTGGTCATACTGGCTACTATCGGTGGTTCATCGAGAATTTTTCCAAAATAGTCAAGCCATTGGTAGAATTGAAAAAGAAGGATGCATCGTTCATTAGGACCCCTACATGTGAAGTAGCATTTTAGCAATTGAAACAAAAGCTTGTTGAAACCCCCATTCTTCAAGCATGAAATTGGTCTAAACCATTTCATGTGATGACTGATGCATCAAATTATGCTTTGGGGGTAGTGCTTACATAGATGGATGATCAAAAATGTTCATATTACATTCACAGTGCAAGATGGAGCCTTGTAGGTGCACAATTGAACTACACCACCACAGAAAAGGAGTTGATGGTAGTGGTGTTAACCTGAGAGAAGTTTAGGAACTATGTGCTTGGCTACAAAGTGTTTATACACACAAATCATAGCGTCATCTGATTTCTAATGAATAAACCAATGGTGAGCCCCTGTGTCATATGGTGGCTAGTGATTTTACAGGACTTTAATATCATGATGGTAGATCAGAAAGATATGGAGAATGTTGTTGCAGATCACTTATCATGACTAAGATGGGATGACAAGGAGAAAGAGAGCCCTTTATCTGACCAATTCCCTAATGGATCTCTCCTTGCAGGGGCTATTAATGCACAAATGCTTGATGAACCAAAATGGTATGACATCATCCTCACTTATCTACTCAAGCAAGAACTACCGAAAGGGTTGGAAACTAGAAAGAAAAAATAGTTTCTTCACCGAGTCAAGCATTTTATGGAGATTAATGGAAACCTTTACAAAGTCTGTTCTGATGGCTGGTACATTGGTGTGTTCCTAATACAGATCAATTGCATGTTCTCCAAGATGCTCACGGAGGTCTTTGTGGGGGCCATTATGCTGGGAGACACATGGCCATAAAAATCCTCATGGAAGGGTTTTATTGGCCAAAAATCTTCAGGGATGCACACCAATTCATGTGTGCTTGTGATCGTTGCCAGAGGGATGGTGGAATAACAACTCGAATAGAGGGGCCATAGCAATGGATTCAACCTCTTAAGACATTCGATATTTGGGGCATTGACTTTATGGGTCCCATCGCACCTTTATCAAATGAAGAGGCATATATAATAGTTGTAGTTAACTATTTTTCCAAGTGGGCAGAAGCAACAACCGTCACCAATTGTACATCCATCACTGCTACTTAGTTTGTATAACAAAACATCATAAAAAATTTTACTGTAACTTATGTGTTAATTTCTAATAATGGAACTCATTTTACAGGTGCCACTTTCTGGAAACTGATGCAGTGCTTTGGGGTTGAGCATAAACTCATAACACCATATCACCTCCAAGCCAATGGTCAAGCTAAGGTCACTAATCAAGAGATTACAAAAATTGTAACATGTACCATTAGCAAATACAGAAGGGACTGGAGCACTAAATTAAATGATGTCCTTTGGGCCTATCACTCCACATGGAAGCTTCCCATAGGTTTTTCTCCCTATGAGCTCATGTACAAAAAACTACCAACACTGCCCATCTAATTCGAACTCTATACACTCTACAGCTTGTGATCTTGACCTAAATTTGAGTCTAGCATAGAAAGAACGATTAATGAATCTCAAATTTCTAGACAAAAATCAATTAATGGCCCTGTCATCCAATGAAATACATAAGGCATTCAACAAGAAACACCATGACCATAAATAAGAATAGTCAAGTTTCAACTAGAAGACAAGGTTCTCTCTTGGAATCCTGCACATGTACCCCAATGAACCAAATTTTAAACATTGTGGAAAAGACCTTACATTATTGATAAGACTTTTCCATCTGGGACCATGATCATCTACAAACCTGATATCCTAGACAAGAAACAACTAGTTAAAATCCAACAAGTAAAACATTTCCATGAGCCCACACCAACCAACTCAATAAACACCTCACTAGATGGACAACCACGCTCAATATTTTGGATCTTCCCCTTCCAACTTAGTCATGGGGGAGATGGCCACTCATACTAACACTTTTTGTGGCTGCTCAGTCTTTTGATTTTTTTTATTTTACACATTTTTGATTTTACAACTTTTTGTTTTACATCCTTGTTTTCAGGTTATTGATCTTTTCTTAGTTTTTATTTTACACCATTGTTAATATATTCAATATTTATTGCCTACTCTTTTACTTTCTTTTATGTTTGCTTGTGTTTGATGTGGTTTTTTTTTACTTTTTCTACTAATAAGGTGGTAGGTACAATGGTAATGCGCTACTTGATGATGGTATGCTTCATTTGTAATTTGATTATTGATGTCTGGTTTCTAACTTTGAATGTCATTATTGATGATTGGAACATGGTTTCTTTTCATGTAACAGGCAGTGAATTCACCTCATCCATCCATCCACATACTCTATGGTTTTTCTTGTTTTGGAAGCATGCAGTCTCTTCTTCATTAATGCAACTTTAATAAATGGGTCACTTGTGTAGTTTTCAGAATTGGGAAGGAATTAAAGGTTTCGATAGGGTGTGGCTTTTCTATTTTCCTATGTGTAGGAGTGTTCTCATAAGCTTCTCACTATTCCACGTCATTTCATAATAGGAAGTCAAATAAGTTCTTGCATGGTGTGGTCCTCATGCAAAAAAAAAAAAAAAAAAAAGAGAAGATGAGGATTCAAAGCACACCCCTTGGATAAAATAAATACAAAAAATGCATGGGTCTTTACATGGTATGGTTCCCATTCAAAAAAAAACATGAGAATTCAGAGAACACCCCTTAGACCAAATAAAAGGGCTACAAGCATTGGTTATGAGACTTGTCTTGTCTCCTCTAACTAAGGCCCTTTCTCACTTCATACCTTCACTTCAATTTGGAATGGTGGTTATTTTGTGGGAGCATTCTTATGTATCTAGGAATGGACTAGCCTTAGAATGTCGATGCGAAGTCACTGAAAGTGATCGGTTTTGGTCTAGACTAAGGATGGATCCTACGAAGTCATTTAATCACAAACTCCACAAGGGATTGCATGTGACCACAATTAGGAACACCATTCCATTCTCTTTGTCATCCATCTATGCTTTTCATGCTTCACCTCACTGCTAGTTTCATGTTTTGATTCAATGTTCTGGTTTTGATGTGTCCAATTTCTCAGTCAGTTACTTGTGGGTTTTTGTACTTAACTTTCTATAACCATTAATCATCCATGGTGCCCATAGGCTCCTTGGTTTGAAGTTATGCAAGGGCATAAAAGGCTTGTGCCTGCTTTGGGGAGGACCCACTTGAATATCTTTTGGTTTGGTTAAGTTAAGTTCTTTACCCTTAGACATTATTACAATCAAATTATTTTTATTTACCCCATCCATGTCATCCAATTGTATACACCTTCACAACTATTTGTAATGAACTCCTTTTTATTGTTGTGAATACCCTCTTTCTAGTATTCCTTATGTTAATATTTTTCAAAATTTTATGGTTCGCTTCTCTTACTTAACCCATTCGTCAATCTTTCCACTAACAATATCAAGCAACCAATCTATCACAATCACAACTTGGCTAGATAAAATCACCAATGAGATAAGGCATTCAGTCATTATCTATACACTATATATACTAATCCTTGGTTCTGTTGTGATTGAAATGGGAAATGTGGATTGGAAGCAAGACTATCTTCACCAAGGAGGATGCAACCATATCACTCGTAAGAGATTGTTCATGACCACTAGATTTCTTCTACCTCTCCCTCATTCTTCTGTTGCCAAGAGGGGTTGGATGTCTTTTGGATCCGTTGATGTTCTTTCCTATTCTTATCAACATCCAATTTTGTACACAATTGTAATATTGTATGCTTGGGAACTTCTATATTTGTCTATTTTCTTTGTGTCACTCTGCATGTTAGTCGAATAGTCCACACCCCCTGCTATATTTTATGAATGACTTGTTCTTCTTCTTCTATACTCGAAGATGAGTTTTCATTCAGTCGTGGGGGTATGATAAATCATGTTTTTCAATGCTTCGATATCAGGGTGGCCACAATATCAGGTACATAATATTGGGTAGGCGATATTGCAACCCAAGATGCAATATAGTACATTTGATATCGTAGGGTTACTCCTAGGTCTATAAATACAACACCCAGACTCACAATTGGGGGAATTGTTTGGCAGTCAACTAGCGAAACTCTTGCAGTTTGTTCATTTGAGAGTGAGAATATTTTCCAAGTGCCCGCAGCAAGAGGTCTAAGTGTGAATGGATCTTTATTCAAACATTAATGTACTTGAACACACCAGTGTGTTGGCAATAAAGATGAACGTTTTGATCCATTCCTTGCAACACTTGAGAGTTTCTTTCTTATGCATTTATATATTGTGATTTCATGAAATTTACATTAATGTTATTAATGTAGTAATTAATTTTGATCAACCAAGAAAATCATTAAAATACACAGGCATGACCCCTTCAAACATACGTGCGACACTTGGTAGCTCAAAAACGATTAGAGTTTAACAACCCAGTAGTGTTTACACAAAGTTTAGGATGTGTTCAGGAAGTGGGAACAATTACTTGTGTTAGGTTAGATTAGACCATAGTTTACGTAGCAATTAATCACTCTTGCTTTTATCTTTGTTTTAGGTGAGTAATTTTATAAAAAACAAAAAATAATAAAAATCTTACACCTCGGTCACACTTAACCATACAATTGCATTCCACAAGTCGGACTAGGAAGACAACAAATGGATAACATGCATGCATTGTTTAGCTCTAGTGTACTTAGGAATTATAGTCTACGAAATTTGACCAAATCACACGTGAACGCCTATGATTCGTATAGTTGGGCGTAGGGGGTACCTTGCCACTCATCAAATTTGAACGTCCATGTTCACACCACCACATTTCCCAACACCACGTGTTAGCAAAGTGATGGGTGTGAATGTAGTCTAATAATTTTAAAATAACCTTTTGATTATCTCACCTATTTTTTAAAATTTATAAGTGTATGTAGTGTGCTTACCATCCCTTGGCCTTTGGACTTTTTTAATTGATCTAAACACATTTGTGATTAATAATAAAAAAAACGAAGCATCTCCTTTGAGCCTACATAATTAGTAGAAAGAAAAGAGATAAGGCTAGAATATGATCATGGCATGTAAATGAAATACATGTTTTTCGTAAATCCAAATATGGAAAACAAGTCAAAGACTCTCGTAAACCTAACTTAGTATCACCATAATGTGGGCCCATCTAAGATTGCCATGAATGAGGGTAGTTCAAGTTAGCTACTCGAAAATTCAGCTAGAAAAATAAGGAATTAATCAAAGAAATAGAATAAAGTAGGTGTTGTAGATGTCCTATATATAAAAGAGAGAGAAGGCATGAAAACATAAAATGACCCTATACCCCATATTCATGACTATGGTCTTGGCTGGTGTGGTAGATAATACTATTCAAATAAAAATGTTATTTTATCAAGCAAAACAATAAATATCTTCATTAATCTTCATCATAAAAAATACATGTGGTTGCTTACATAAGCTAATTCTTGCTATCATTCTTGCATAGGTTAAGTTCTTGGCTTAGTTTATTTTTTGATTTGCACTTAGCTTGTACTTATTATCATTGTTATAGATGAATTAACAAAAGAAATACATGATGAAATCCCTTGGTATATGCTATTTGCAGATGATATTATGTTGGTGGATACAACTCAAGAAAATATTGCTACTAAAATGGAGAATTGGAGACATGCTCTAGAATCAAAAGGCTTAAAAATTAGTAGATAGAACATATTGAATACAATTTTAATAATAGCATAAACAATGGTGAAATAGAAGTGACAATTCAAAACAAAAAAGTCTCTCACTACAAATAGTTACACTAACTAGGATTAATCCTCCAATTAGATGGTAAAATTAATAAAGATATCAAAATTAAAATTGAGGTATGATAGTGAAAATTGAGAGAAGCTAATGGTGTTCTATGTGATACAAGAATACCAATAAAATTAAAGGGACAATTTTACATGACAACAATAAGGCTTGCTAACTTATATGGTGCTGAATGTTGGGTATTACAAAAGAGCCATGAACAACAAATTAGTATGGTAGAAATGTGAATACGTCAATGGATGTTAAATGTTACTAGAAGAGATAAAGTACATAATATAGACATCAGAGGAAGACTTGGAATGACTTATATCATTTTCTGTAACATATGAGGTTGTTGGGTTGATTTAGATAATCAAGAAGATAACAATTCAACATGTGTCTCTAATTGTTTATTCTACTCTTGATACACACAGATAGCTTCTTGATTCTAACTTGGCATAAAAAAAACTTTGCAGTATTAGTGAAGGAAAAAAATATTTTCATGAAAACTACATATCGTGAAATATTTACCTAACCAAATGATGGATACAAATAATGATAACCTTTATGCTTTTCACTGTAACCTAATAAAATACAAGGAAGAGAACAAGGATAAAATTTATTTGTAACATAAAATCAAAGATAAGGAAAGCACCCATGGCCAAAAACCCTTAAGCTAAAATAATTTGGATCTTTTTTTAATAACAAAACATATGGACATTTCATATTGAGTTGTTCATATGGCAATCTCTTAATTAAAAAGAATAAAGTTAAGAATGCCTTCACTTAATATTTCTTAGGCATTGATGAGTTAAACATCATGGCTAATATAAGTTGAAAAATATATTAATGCTTTTGTTTTGCAATTCCATTTTGTTTTTGATGAGCGGCGAGGTACCCCTACACTCAACCATAAGAATACGAGCGTTTCACACGCGATCCGGTCGAACTCCAAGGACTAAGTGCTTACGCGCCTTAATGGAACACTCAGGGTTAATCAACCGTTGTCTTCCCAAACTTACTTGTATTGTCACGATTGTATGGTTAAGTAAGCTTGAGGTATATGATTTTTTATAGCTTTTATCTTTTTAATGTTTTATGCTAATAAGGGAAGGGAAAGAGAACTAAGTGACTAACTTACATTAACTATTCACTAACTAAGTTCTAATTGTTCCTAACACCAGTATTCATCCCCACTTGCCGTACACATCCTGAACTAGTGCAACGCTGCTGGGATTACCAAATGCTAATCATTACTGGGTTACTAAGCGCTACACACATGCTTGAAGTGGTCGTACTGAGTGTACTTAGCTAAGAGAGTCAAAGGTTGAGAGAGAGATTAATTAACTAGGAAAGCATTAAACATTCAACAATAATTAATTACTAATTAGCTTAGCCTGTATGTTGCAAGGTTTATCATAAAGTTCATCTTTATTGTCGTAGACAAATGTGTGCTCAGGTACAAATTGCTCGAATAAAGATCTGTTCACTCTATGACTCCTATTGCGGGCACACAAAAATTACTCTAACTCTAGAATGGTAAAACTACAAGAGTTTGGCTAAGGGTCTAAGTCTTTCCCCCTTGGAACTAAGGGCACCACCTCTTATTTATAGAAGATGAGGCAGGACGCTATATCGCGTATGCGATATCGTGGCTCATCAGTTTTGGTATGTTGGGACACATAACATTTAATGTTGGATAGCATTTTCTACATGATAATCTGAAATTTTTTTGTTATTAAGATCTTCACCACCATTAGAGTGAAAAATTTTAATGTCTTATCTAGTTGTTTCTTAATGAATTTATAAAAAATGTTAAAGCATTTTAAAAAATTAGATTCTCTTTTCAAGGCATAAAGCTATGAATGCCAAGAATAATCATCAACAAAAGTTACATAATAATGGAAACCTTGGATAGATCGAATTGGTGTAGGACCTTATAAGTTAATTGATTTTAGCCAATGGCTCATGAAAATAATCATTAGAATAAACAAATGATAGTTTAGAAATCTTGCTCATTTCACAACTAACATAAACATGACCATAATTATTTGAATTATATATTTGAATAAATGTTTATCATTCAAAATCTATAAAAATTTATCTTGCAGATGCCATATCTGTGCTAAAGTCTATCGAAAATGAATAGAGAAGAAAACCCTCCTGTTAGGCTCATCCATGAAATAAAGTCCTCATTTCTTGTTATGTCAAGAAATTATTTGATGGGTTTTCTAATCCTTTATTAAGAAACTAGAAGATGAAAATTCAAAATAATATGCATAATTTGAAGTTAAGAAGCTAAAATGCAATTCTTTTTCATTTTTGGAATAAGTAAAACTTGATGTAATATGATATTTTTAGAACTCAAAGATAAAGTGACATCTCTTATGTGTGAAATATTTAACTTTTTCTCATTGCTTATCATAACAAAATATAATCTAGTATATAGAATTAAGTTATAGATTTTACCTTTATTGCTAGTCATGCATCTTATTGCTCTAGTATCTAGAAACCACTCTAGATCCTGCATGTCTGAAATGGTCATTTGAAGTTAATGCTTATGAAATGTTCTAAGCTTGAAAGAAATGATTTAATCTATTCCAATAATGTAAAGCATCATTTTCATTTTTTTGTAGGTTTAGCATATAACCACCTCATTACTTCGATTTTGCAACCTGGAATCATATTTATTTTGATCTTTATACTACCCTAAGTTAGCACCAAAACCATTTTGAGAAGGTGTTTAAGAAAACCCTTTTCCTTGTGAAGCAAACGTTTGTTGACAACTATGTTTGTTTTTTATCTCCTCTAGGTTTTTAATTAAAAAATGCCACTAAATGATTTATTTGTTCATCCAAGTGCCCTTGATGTCTAAGCTTATGACACAGTAAAGGAATAATCTGGCTGAATGGAGGAATGAGTGGCTTAAACATAGTAGTAGAAAAAGACTCTATCACACCCTAAAATTTTACCTAAGATAATTCATGATTAATTTGCACATAACTTAATACTTGGCGATGTGACATCATAATGCTTATAACTTAAAAAAATAATCACCATAAGCATTATAAAACTTAAACCAAAATGCATGGTAAAAATTAGAAATTTGTATTGAACTACTTAAATATTAATTTTCTTAAATATAAGTCAAAGCTTATATTTAAATCTCATAAATCATGACAAATATATAATCTCAATGAGAGTTGATAATATTCATTAGTACATAGATTTAACTACATTATGCATAATAAGACATAGATCTTAAAAGAAAACTAAATTTAAAAATAAGAAGAAAACTCCATCAACCATGCTCCATCACCATCAAGCTCCTAACTCCTACCACATGAATTTCGTATACAAGCATGTAGGAAGGATCCAAAACCTTCTAGTAGAGCCAACCATCTTGGTGCAACTGAAACAAGTTGTAGGATGGGACCACATACTGCATGAGAAACCATCTCAAGATCCATGAGAATAAAAGCCAAAAATCATAACAAAAAACCATGTTATGCACAAAATATCAAGAAATAGGCAAATTGAGAATGCCTTAGATATCGATCACCTACAATAACTAGTTATTTCACAAAGCTCTCACCTATCTTGAATGCTTTAGTGATCCTCCTTATGGACTAGTTGACCAAGCCTTACTTGATCTTTGATGAATTGACTCTAGAAGAAATCCCATGTGACTTACCTACTGTTATTGTTCAAAACATGTAACTAGTCATCCATATAAAAAATCATAAGCAAAGTGAGTTGGTAATAATGGGATAAATGATCCCCCTACAATGCTTGCTCATTATCATAGCCTACACATAATCATAGGCAACGTGGGTCAAGTATGGTAGCCAACCCTAGCCTCCACAGTACCTTTCCATTGACATACAAACCAAGCTACCCAGGGTACAATTATAGGCAATGTGAGATGGTTTCTATTGAATGCTTTTAGGCTTCTATTCTCGCGGATCTTGAGATGGTTCTTGTAGATAAATTATTTTTGTTGAAATCAATTTTCTTAACTACAAAAAGGAATTGATCTTATAAGTACATAGAAAGACTTACATTTAGCCAATTACATATTATAACTTATAATTCTTGTATCTTTTCTCAACAATAAAAACATCTTTTAATGTTTATGCTTTTTTGTTCAAGAAAAAAATATTGAAAAAAATTATGTTAAAAGTTGAAAATTGAAAATACAATCTAAAATTTAAGACACCAGAAGTCAAATTAATGCCAATGATAAGAATGATCAAATAATAATATAGATACCAAAGAGAAAGCAAAAGCTTCACTATGTATTTTTACTTAGACCATATGAAGTATTATATAATGTATGAAAATTTTAAAATTTCAATAATGCTCCTATTAAATATTTAATTATTGCCATTTTATATACAAATAAAAGACAAGTGCACTAATGTTAAAGTAAAGTGAATTGCATAAGGTGGTGATTTCGTTATTGCTTATAGGGTTCTTTAATGAAAATAGAAGTTAATAAAAAACACAAACCTTAAAAAGAGAATCAATCTTAAGGTTAAGCATAACCAAAAATTCCTCTACGTAAATGAAAATTTGGAAAGTTTGGATTGGGTTCGTTAAATATAGATATTAATCAGAGAAAGGGAAAAAATGTTTAAAAAAATGAAACCTCACTCTTACCTGTCACAAGTTTACATGGTTGTGGAGTTGTGGCTATGGGCCTTCTGGTGAAATCCGTACTTACCGTCATTAACTATTGATATTGGACTTGTCTTTTGAATCTGCCCATGAAGATTTATTAATGGATCCACAGCGAAACGTATCACATAGGTCATGGAATCCCTCGTCAATGGCAGGGATAGAACGCGGTGAACATGCGTACAAACTGTTGTTTTCATGCTTTGCCTATTATTTAATTTTTCCAACATCTTCATCGCTCTTGTCCGAGAAAGCATGAGAACGGCTAACGGCTAAAATATATTCCATGACATTTTAAAAGAAACATGTCGTCAATGGAACGTAGCGCATGCGAACATACGAACGGCTTTGTCGATTACCAAACCTTTCCAAGATTTTTCTATGCCACGATGAAAGACATTCAATGCATGACAATAATCGGAGCTATATTTCCAAGATTTTTCTATGCCACAATGAAAGACATTCAATGCATGACAATAATCGGAGCTATATTTCCAAGATTTTTCTATGCCACGAATGACATTCAATGCGATGTTAACTGTTGCAAGGCGTGACAATAATCGGAGTTACATTTCCCAGATTTTGCTCGGACACGATGAAAGATGTATTTAATGCTATATCAAACGATGCATAAAAGTTCGAGGTCGTCACAGTAACTGGAGCTTTCAAGCATTTATGCATGCTGCAGAAGAAAACGTAAGCAACGTTGCCATGCTTCGCATGAATTTTTGATAAAATATTTTGCAGTTGCAGGTCCCTTTTTAAATTTTCTTGAGAGTCACGTCAGATTTTCCATTGCAAAGATTTAACATGATACTAAAACAAACTGTCATGCCCTGTTTTTCGCTCGGTATTTACCATTCCCCCAACTGAGACCCACGCGAGTAGTAGCGAATCCAAATAACAGGAAATTCAGCATACAGTGTACTGGAGATTTTACAAAGATTTCCCTAAACTGGATTCCTGCTTTCAGACTTAGTGCCCTCGGAGTTTAATCGGGTCGAGAGTAACATCTTGTACACTCCACGTCTTATATTTGAAATTTTTGTCAGTATGTTGCTCCGGAGACGTTGCCTTAACGGCTAATACCTGCTGCCCGATAACACCGAATATTTAAAGACACAAATGATTATATTAAATAAACGTTTATCCAAAACCTGATCTGGAGCTATTCCTCAGCAAGTTCATTGTTCAAGGTTTAATCATAGACATTTTTCCAAACTTTGTTTATCCAAACCTTATCTGGAGCTATTCCTCAGCAAGTTCATTTTCAAGGTTTAATCATAGACATTTTTCCAAACTTTTGGAGGCTTTTTTTGGAGGCTTTTTTTAGCACAACCTATGCATCAAAAGAATCCGATTCGTGGAAGCGAGGAATCGAGGATTCGTGATTCTGAACGTGTTTGGGTACGTGTGCCTCAAGAAAAGTGGGGACGGGTTCGTAGCCGGGGGGACGTGATAGAGAAAATTTAAATGTATTAGTTTTTTAAAAAATTAAATCTTATATATCATATAAATACATTGTAAAATATAGAACAATGTAAATCCAAAATATTGTTACACCTTAAAAATTGCACTGAAGATTGCAATATCACCAATAAATTGAAGCAAGAAAATTTGCAAAGGTATGGAGGGCATTGAATCCATTTCCTTACTCAAGAGCCATGATCTGGCCAAACATATAATTTCTGCAACAACCAAAATGACAGCAATAAAATGAAACCCCTTTGTTACTCAATCCAATATTTCCAAAAATGAAATTAAGCCTCAAACCTCAACCAAATTTATAACAAATCAGGTCTGCTAATACTTTTGTTCAACAACTACTTGTGAGTAGCACCCTAGGGACTACCTGTGAGCAGTGCCATAGGGCCACATTGAAGATGACCATTAAAAGAAGACACAACTTAACTAAACTAGGCACAGCCAGGAACTCACCTCACCTACAATGATCCAAAACCTTTCAAACGCTGAAAAATCGGCAATAGTCATGATGAAGGGAAAAGTAAAAACAGAGCCCATTGGGCATGTGCTGGTGGGCGCTGGTGGGCTTCGTTGCTTTATGAGCAAACAGATTTTTAAAATAGTTATCCGTCGTCATGTTCATGACTCATGACTCATGACGATGACCCTGTTTTGATTTTTCTTTTTTCAGCAGAGATATCAGAAAAAGAGCAAAAACCAGCAATGAACAATAAACACGCGTGAATATGTGAGTCATGGCGGAACCTTTGATCCTCCCAAAGGCAGGCGAATCCATGCAAATGCAAATGCAGTGTTTTCCTCGCACGCCCCGTCCAAAACTTGATTTCCGTATGACCCATACTTGCCCCTTCGGACCTGCCCCTTCGGCCTTCGGTTACCATAGTGTTTGTTTATTTATTCGTTCTCTCTTGTTTTCTGTGGTCCGTCTCATTCCGATGCCACTTACCAATGAAATGAAATTTTTGGTATGATTCAGAACAGGAGAAGATATGTAAGATTTTAAAGCAAAATGCAGACTTCACTAAAAAGGTAAGAAAGGTAAGGCGACCATTTCAATGTATAAGTACAAAGGTAAGAAAGGTAAGGCGACCATTTCAATGTATAAGTACAAATCCAGACAAAATTTTATTCGAAATTATGAAAAATTTCATTGATACGTACCCATTGCGAATTTAATACGCTTCTGTACGCGCTCCCGAATCCGACGCGAACAGTTCGTGAAAATTTGTCCGGAATCGCGAATCTCCGGCGCATAGAGCACAACAGATACCTTTGAACGGGGGGGGGGGTTGTTGTTAAGGTGATGTGCTAGGGGTTGTTGTTAAGGTGATGTGCTAGCTGGAGAAGAAAAATTAAATCCAAAACCTTAACAGAGCCCAATGTCGCAAGTTGACCCCCCAGTCAACCTGCAACAAGACAAAAGCTTATCGCACCCCCCTGGGACGACAGCTGAAGAAGGAGATCAAGACACCTAATTCAAAGAGAATTCAGTTGGAAAAGGTAATATTATTGAGAAAGCCTAGTTCGCGACATTGAAGTTGGACATTTCCAGCAATAGAGCATTTCATACCGTAGTCAAATTCATTGTAGTTTGTGTTATGATACCAAGCATCTAGACGACATTTCCAAATAAAGAAGATAATCTCAAATAGGAGGATTTTCCAGGCTTTTTGAAGGTGATGCTTAACACAATCATCTTGAAGGATACATTGAGGAAAACTCAGGGAATGATTAGGAAGGAAGACTTGGAGAGATTTACACCATTGCCAAATGTATTGAGAGAATGAGCAATCCCAAAAGACGTGTTGAAAAGAATCATCCGCTTTACAAATGGGGCATTTAGGATGATCAATTCCTAAAAAAAGAAGCCTATGTCCGATGGGAAGACCTTGATGAACCAAGGACCAAAACAAAAAACGATGCTTAGGTTGAGCCTTGGAAGTCCAAATTCGACGAAAAATAGTTTTCCACTGGTGATCCTCAAGATGTAAACTCCAACGTCTATTTAGATTGGAGAATTGAAAAGCTTGCGTATGAAACCAAGATCGGATCGGGCTTTAGAGATACGTAAAGAGCAAAGAGGGGAACCGTCAGGCCAAAACCAATCTTCGTACCAAGGAGTATTAGTATGCATCTTATGCACAACAAAGTTGGAAAGGACTTGCTCAATGTGTTGGTAAATGACAATATCTTGTCTTTGAAACCCCCATTTAACTTTCGCATGTGTCCAAGAGAGGGTAGGAGAATCATTTCTAATAGTAAATAATTGATCAATATGGTGGAGATTGCGGTCAGCAAAACGATTGGCCCTATGAGAGAATTCATCGTAAAGACAACCTCCATTCTTTTTAAATATAGGGGACCACCAGATCGAGTGAGTCGACAGAGATTGCAAGCTTATCTGGGAAGGTTTCCATTGTAACAGATCTCGAAGTTGGCTCCAACAACGCCAAATTTGCTGGAACCAAAAAGAACCTTTGATCTTCTGAGAGTTTTTACTAATGATCCAATTGCTCCAATGAGTATTATGCCATCGTTGGTGTGTACCAAGACTAGAGATATTGTGCCTAAAAAGGATCTTCCAAGCTTCATCTCCTTCCATACATCGAGTCACCCATTTGGAGGCCAAGAGAATACTCTGGTGCTCAATAGAGGCAAGTCCTAAGCCCCCTTGTTCTTTATTTAAAGTGCAAGTATCCCAAGCTACTCGATGAAAAGCTTTGTGATCATCCTTATCCCCCCAAAGGAAATTCCTGAGAATGTTGTTAATGCAATGAAAGGAAGATTTGGAAGGAGCCATAAAGGAAGAGTAATAGACATGAGTGGAGCTCAAAATATGATTAGCTACGATAAATCTACCTGCAAGAGATAAGGGTTTAGAAGCCCATTTCAAAGCTTTATGTTTCACCTTTTCCACCACATTGTTCCATATGGTAGTGGGAGTAGCAAATAAAGCAATAGGGATGCCTAAGAGGGTGAAAGGATCAATAGGAGATAGCCACTTGATATCAAAGTGATAAGTCCAAGGAGGCCTAGGAGAGAAGCTAGATCGAATGGCTTGCGTTTTGTTCCAATTAATCTTAGCTCCTGAGGCTCTACAGTAGATATCTATGCATTGCAAGGCAGTGTTAAAATTATTATGGTCCTCGATCAAAGTGATAAAAGTATCATCTGCAAACTGGCTGTAAACAAGATCATGTCCTTGTTGTGGAAGAGAGATACCTCTTAGCCGCATAGAATCATTAGAAGATCTAAGAACAGCTCCCAGAGCATCAGCAGCTAGGATGAAAAGATAAGGGGCTAAAGGGCACCCTTGTCGAACTGATTTTTGAAGCTCAATGACCTTAGAGAAGGATCCGTTAATGCAGATGACTGAAGAGGCCTCGGACAAAACAAGATCAATATGTCTCTCAAAAGCATTACCTAAGTTGTGGTGTTTGACTATACTTTTTAAAAAGGACCAATCAAGCATGTCGTAAGCTTTAGCAAAATCAAGCTTAAGAAGAATAGCATTTTGATTAGTGGAAGAAGCCCAGTGCAAGCCCTCAATAGCAGTAACAACATTGTCTAAAATATATCTACCTTGAACAAAACCGGTTTGCTCCTTGCTTATAAGATGAGGAAGAAAGGGTTTAAGTTTATTAGCTATAGCTTTGGCAATGATTTTATAGATGACATTTAAAAGAGTGATAGGGCGCCAATTACTTATATTCAGTCGATCTCCTGACTTGGGGAGAAGCTTAATAATACCAGCGTTAATCTGCTTACCAAAGGATCCTTCCCTAAGAGCTTCCTTATATACCCTATAAACAGTGTCTTGAAGAGTGGGCCAGAATTTCTTAAAAAATTCTGTGGGAAGGCCATCCATACCAGGGGCTTTACCATCGTGGAGTTGTTGAAGAGCATTACCAAGATCCTGTTTGGAAAGAAGAGAAGCATCACCAAAGATGGAGCGATTAAAAGGTGTAATAGCTCCTAAACAAGTGTTAACTGCAGTGGGGTCAATCGCCTCTTTTCGAAAAGTTCGAGAGTAGAACTCAAAGAAGGCCTGAAGAATGTCATCCTTGGAGGTAAAGATATTATCTTCTACTTGAATAGCTGGAATTTTATGGGACGGATTCCCCCCTTTGAGGAGACGAAAAAAGCCCTTTGTAGCCTGGTCACCCATGCGAAGCCAAGAGAGACGAGCACGGAGGTGAGCACCTCTCGCTTCATAGTGATCCATTATACGTAGGTTCTCCTTGGCACGTTTCAAACGACTAAAGTGAGCCTCAGTAGCTTCATCTTGATTAATGGTGTTTTGAAGTAAGGAAATTTCTTCATGAAGGTTGGACTTGTGAGAACTTAGTTGTGAAGCAATCAATTTACCTGCATGTTTGGAAAACCGTTGGAGGCGGGTACAAGCATTTGTCCACCAATCAATCCAACCGTCATCACCGAGGGGTTTAGGATGCAAATTCCAGATTTGCATCAATAAAGAGCAAAGGGAGTTACTATGAAGAAAGGCAGTGTTAAAAATATAAAGATCGTTAGAAGAGTATGAGTTCCCAGAGTGGGAAAGAGACCAATGAATAGGATAATGATCTGACAAGACCTGGGAATAATCTGCTTGGACAGGGGCACCGTTGGTAGAAGTAAAATGAATAAGGGGATTAGTAGATAGATAAACCCTATCCAATCGAGAAGAGATGTAGGAAGCACCAAGTCTAGCGTTACTCCAAGTAAACCAGTTAGAGGTACTAGAAGAGGAATAGTTTTCATTAGCTTCTTGCAACGTTAATTGACATTTCAACGAGAGCCACTCAGAGAGCTCCCTGTTGTCTAAACCACCTCTTTGTCCTCCTAATTTATCCTTTGGATGCTCAGTCATGTTGAAGTCCCCAGCAATAATCCATTTAGCTGGGGGTAAATTGTGTCTGAGCCAATTCCACAAGAGCTTCCGATCGGTTGAGTGACAAGGAGCATAAATGGAGACAATCCCTAAGATCTCATTCGCGTACCGTAATCGAACCCAACTACAATGCCCTAAATTATCACAACCGTGATCAAGAACAGACTCCTGCCACTTATTATGGAGAAAAATTATAGCCCCCCCTTTACCATGTTCATGGTGAGTAGAAACATAAGAACTGTTGGGAAAAATGCTCTGGCAGCAAGTTTGAAGATTGAATCCTTGGATTTTAACTTCTTGAAGACAAACAACGTCAAAGGAATGTCTCTGAATATAATCTCGAACTATATATCTTCTACGAGGGTCTGAGAGACCCCTAACATTCCATGAACAACACTTCATTGGGTTTGTGTAGAAGGAAGAGGATCTTCCTCGACCACCAATGCCTTAAAAGAATTTCTAGATTCAAAGTTGTTAACTAGAGGACGCCGAGCGCTTGTTCGTTTGTAAATGGGCTGGCTAGAACCAGTCGATGAGCGATGCCCTTTAGGGAAAGCACTAAAGATGGGGTTATCGCGTGTGACTGAGGCATAAGATTTTCGGGTAACACGCTCCCAACTACTAGTAGCGTCTTTTGGGGCCCCTTCTTGGTTAAGAGAGGTCTCGATGGCATCAGTATCATCGACTCTCATATCTTCAACTTCGGACACCTTGGCATCTGAAGAAGGAGATTTAGTTGAGGGAACCTCAACAGTATCCTTGCCTATGTCCTGAGCTATGTTTTGATTTTTTAGTTCTTCACTAACTTGTTCTGCTAAAATTCGCTCAGTTTCAAGCTTGGCTAGTAACTTTGGACATTGAGCTTTACGGTGGTTCGGATCGTGACAGTAGTAACAACGGTTAGGAAGTGTAAGATATGTGATTTTTTGAACAAAAGTCTTTCCTTTCACATTAACTTCCAATGAATCAGGACGTGGCTTTTGCATATCTAGTTTGATGCACACTCTTCGAGTTGGTCGTGGACGAAAACCTGAAAAGGCTTCCATACCGATGACTTCCCCAACTTGTGCAGCAAGGATATCAACATGGGGAGAAAAATGAGAAGGTAGTCCTGGAAATTCAATCCACACCGGCAAAATACTTTTGCTTGCTTTTTCGGGATCGAAATCCTCCTTCCAAGGTTGAAGGACTAAAAAGGATCCATAAACATCCCAAATTGATTGTTGTTTCACAAACTCTGCCATCGCCTTAGTTTCAAAAGCGAATAGAAAAAAGCCTCTCGTAAGATTGGAAGCTAGGGTTATTCTAATATTACGGGGTTCCCAAAATTTTTTAACCCAATCCTGGAACACCGAGGCAGGAGGAATCCTACCAGTAAAGAAGCCAATGGTATAAAGGTGAGTAAATGTTTGCACAGTTTGATCAAAGATGTCTTCCGGAAAATCAAAACGTAAAACACAATCAGTAGCATCCATGTTGGTGGAGCTATCAGGAGGCGGTGAGTCAATGTTGGAGGATTCCATTAATTTACGTTTTTTGCCTCCAACATCCGAGCAAGAAGGGGAAACAGATTGGGTCATACAGACCCGTTGGGCCTACCCCTAGCCACTTCAAAAAATCAGATAGAAAAATTTTTGTTTGTTTGTTTTTTTTTTTTTGGAATATAAAAAAAATATAAAAAAAAATAAATAAACAAAACACAATGGAACAAACTCACCCGGTGCATAATGCCGCGGGCACAGTAGAAGGCGAAAGGTCCTACTTGCAATGCAGCAAAACCCCGTCCCAGTGATCAGCACGCTGTTCTGCCCTACGTCACAGGCCAGCACAACGAACACTGAAACCCTCGCGCTCGAAAGCAGGCACAGCGAACACAGAAACCCACCCTTCTCCGTTTTCGAAAATCGGAAGAGCGGCACCGCAAGAGGTCTCTGCGCCGACAGAAGAAACAGCAAAATGCACGCCGACCCCGCGGGCTTCAGCAGAGGGAAACAGAACTGCAAATGACCATGTTAAACCATCGTTGCCGCAGCAAAACGCTTTGATTCCGCAGCCACTGAAATCGGGACTGAATTGAACAACAACGAACGGAATATTTAGAGCAGGTGAACACGCGAGAGCGCAAGCGTCAACCCTTTTCTTTCAGATACCTTTAAACGTTTCATCTCATCAACAGATAAACTTTTATATTAAGTCTTTCTTCTGCATGTTCCTCAACAGCTTTTAAAGAATTTTTAAGCCCAGAAGCTCACCTTAAACTAGATTAAATCTAAATTAAAATCCATGTATGATAATGCTATTTCTAAAGCTGAGGGACCTTAATTAAGCTCCATGTAAGTTGATGCTATTTCTAGAGCTTGAGGTTTTTCAGAGCATGCAAATTAAGGGAGTACGGAAAGATAGTTCAGGTTTTTGGAAGCAATAAAACCTCCGTTTCAGTTTTGGTTAGCTATACAATTTGGGAATTTCATAAGCTTTATTTTGGAAGATCAAATTGGGAGACCATCACCACGTTTTAGAAATAGCATTGTCAAAATCCTAGTAAATTGAGATAAAAATTAGATTTAAATAGGAAAAATTAGTAAAATAAAATGTTATTTCTACTAAAGTTGGCAGCCACTATATTTTTTCAATTTTGGACTATTTAGCTAAAAAAACTTACATTTAGCCAATTACAGCCTTTGTGAGATACTTGTTTAATGTTTGTGCTTTTCTATACAAGAGCAAAATGCTAAGGAAAAATAGAGCAAAATGCTAAGGAAAAATACTAAGGAAAAATAGAGCAAAATGCTAAGGAAAAATAATGTGTTAGAAGTTAAAGATAGAAAAAGACAATCACATCAAATCAAGTCAATGCTAATAATAAAATGATCAAACAACAATAAAGATAAAGAAAACATAAGCTTTAATATGTAGTTACTTATGCTATAAGAAGTGTTGTATAACATATCGGAAATTTAAAATTTCAATAATGCTCCATTATATATTTAATTATTACCATTTTGGATGCAAAGATAGGTGCTCTTAATGTGAACATAGTGGTGTAGTAATTTCTTTGTTGCTTACTAAGGAGCAGCAAGGTATCCCTACAGCCAACCATACAAATCACAAGCGTTCACGTGCAATTTGGTCGAATTCCGTAAACCTTAAGTTCTTAAGTACATTGATTCTAAGATGTGAAATCTAATTGGAATGATCGTTGTCCTCTCAGTTCCACTTGTGAGGCACAAGTTTATGGTTAAGTGCAACTGAGGTATATGATTTTTATCATTTTGTATTTTATGATTTTAATTGCCTAGAACAAGAATGAAAGGTAGAGGAATTTAATATCTAATTAATCTACTGCCTAGCTAGCCTAGCACAATTACCCGTTCCCACTCTCCTAGACATATCCTAAACGCATGTAGCGCTACTAGGTTACCAAACATTAAGCATTTCTAGGCTACCAAGTGCTACATGTATGCTCGAAGTGATCATGATTGTGTTCATTAACAATTGGAAATTAATTGTTTAACGAAAAGGCATTCAAGTAAAGTGCATGAATAATAAATGCACTAAAGAAAACATTAATATTTTCTAAGTGTTGCAAGGATTATCAAAAGGGCTCGTCTTTATTCCTGTCACATTGCTTTGCTTAGGTACATTAGTGCTCAAATAAAGGTCCATACACACTCAGACTCCTGTTGTAGGCACTCAAAAAATATTCTAACTCTAGAGAAAATAAACTGCAAGAGCTTTGCTATCTATGAAAAAAACTATACGAAAATCATGAGCCCAAGTGTTATATTTATAAGCCAACACATATCTCGTAATATCAGATATTCAACATTGTGTCTCGGACTTCGACATCAAGTATCCGATATTGAGGCTTTGATATCAAATACCTGATATCAGAGCCAGTCAAAACATGATTCATCATACCCCCACAACTAAATGAAAATTCATCGTTGAGTAGGTATGGGATTATTGACTGACATATAAACTGACTCAAGTGGAACAAATAAACTTTGAGTGCCCATGTGTACAGATTTACAATCTTTTACAAAATTGGGTGTTCATGATAAGAGAAGTGAACAACCTAAATAAAATTGACATCCAACTTCTCTGAACAGTTGAAGAGCGAGAGAGAAGATCCAACGATCATGAATGGTCCTCATTATGTGGTACTGCCACATCATCCTTGGTGAAGATAGTTCCACTTTCAATCTATGCTTCCCACTGTAATCACAACAAAATCACAGATTAGTGTGCAATGTGTAACATATAGCTTTGAAGTACCTCGTCTCATTAGTGGTCACACTTGGCTAGGTTGTGATTATGGTAGATTAATTCCTTTAGTAGTGTTAGTGGGGAAATTGATAAATAGGGTAAAATGGATAAGCGGTCCATTATTAAATTCGAAAAAGTTCAAACAGGATGAAATGTTTAAAGAGGATGTAAGAATTCATAATAGTAACAATAAAAGATTTCACCAAAAAATGTTACGAAGATGCACACAATTGGATGTCATTGATGGGGAACACAAAACGATTTGATTGTGAGAATGTCTAAGGATACAAAACTTAACTAATCCAACCAAAAGATATGCAAGTGGATCCTCCCCAAAGTAGGCATAGGCTTTGTATGCCCTTGCATAACTTCAAACCAAGGAGTCCATGGGTCCCATGGGTGATTAATGGCTACAAAAAGTTAAGTACAAAAACCCAGAAGAAACTACTTAAGAATTTTGACACATCAAACTAGAACATCGAACAAGAACATAAAACTGACAGTGAGGTGAGACATGGAAAGCATAGATGGATGAGAGAGAGAGAGTGGAATGGAATTCTTAATTAAGGTCACATGAAGTCCCTTGTGAATTTTTTTGTTAAATAATTTGATAAAATTCATCATTAGTCTAGACCAAAATCAACATGTTTAGTGACTTCGCATCGCCATTCTAAGACTAGTCCACTTTCCTAAGACACAAGAGTGCTCCAGAGAACAACCATCGCTCCTTCTTAGAGAAGAAAAGAGAAGTAGAAAGTGAGGAAGGGCCTTAGTTAGAGGGGACCTTTAGGCATGGATAACATGTCTTTCTAGTCCCATAAATAGTGCTTGTAGCTTGTTTATTTTGTCTAAGGGGTATGCTTTGAATTCCCATCATTTTTTGGGTGATGAGAACTACACCATGCAAAAACTTATTCAACTTCCTTTTATTGCTCAACATGGAATGATAAGAAATCCATGAAAACACACATGCACCCAAGTAAATAAAAATGCACAAAGAATACCGAATCCCATTGAAGTCACAACCTATTCAAACCTTTGAATCCTTTCCAAATCCAAAAACTACCAAAGTCATAAATTCATTATAGTTTTATTAATGAAAAAGGAATTACACATTTCTAGAATAAGGAAAAGCATAGAGTTTGTGGATGCGTGGATGTTGTGGACTCACTACTTGTTGCATGAAAAAGAAACCATGTCCTAGTTATCAGTAACAAAATTCAAAGCTAGAATCCAGACATGAACAATAAAATAACTAAATAGTACATACCCACATCAATTGAATCACACTATACCCAGTTGGAAATAAGATGCTTATTATTAAAATAAGATAAGAAAATCACATTTCAATAAAGAAAAATATATAAGAAATTGTAAAATACTCAAGAGAAAGAAAAAGAAAATGTACTAACGATGTTGCAAAACAAAAACTTTGAAAAATTAATAATGTAGAAAACAAAAAGTGTAAAATATAGAATGTGTAAAAAAAATATGAAAAATTGAGGAGCCACTTATATGGTTAGCATGGATGGCCATCTCCCCCATGATTGAGTTGAATGGAGGAGATTCAAAATATTAAGCATGGTTGTCCATCCAATGAGGCATTTGTTGTATTATCTGGCTTATGCTCGTGGAAAGGTTTGACTTGTTGTATGTTGACTAGCTATTTTTTGTTTGGGCTCTTCGGTTTGTAGATCATCATGGCCCCAGAAGAAAAAGTTTCATAAATTATATAAGGTCCTTCCCACAATGTTTAGAATTTAGTTTATTGGGATACATGTGTGGTATTCTAATAGAGAACCTTGTTTCCTGGTTGAAATGTGACTTTCTTGATTTTAAAGTCATGGTGTTTTTTGTTGAATGCCTTGTGCAATTTATTAGATGACAAGGCCACCAATAGATTTTCGTCTGGTAAGTTGAGAGTCATTAATCTTTCTTTTTGCACTAGACTTAAGTCAAGGTTAAGGTCACAGGCTATTAAAAGTATATGGAGCTTGGATTGAATAGGAAGTGTTGGTAATTTTTTGTACACCAGCTCATAAGGAGAGTATCCTATAGGAAGTTTCCATGTTGAGCGGTAGGCCCAGAGAGCATTATTGAGTTTTGTGCTCCAATCTTTCCTATATTTGTTGATAGTTCTTGTTGGAATTTTTGTGATTTCCCTATTGGTAACCTCAGCTTGACCATTGGCTTGGGGGTGGTAGGGTGTTGTGAGTTTATATTCAACCCCCAAGAATTGCATGAGCTTCCGAAAAGTAGTGCCTATAAAGTGAGTTCCATTATTAAAAATTAATGCATGTGATACACCAAACCTGATCACAACATTTTATTGTACAAAACAAGTAGCAATAGAAGATGTACAGCTGGTGAAGGTTGTTTCTTTTGCCCAAAATATATAATAGTCAACAATGACTATGATGTACACCTTTCCATTTGACATGGATGTGATGGGACCCATGAAATTAATGCCCTAGATGTCAAAGGATACCAATGGTTAAATCCATTATGGTCCCTTCATTTGAGCAGTCATTCCACCATCTTATTGGCATCATTCACAAGAGTGAACATATTGGTGAGCATCCTTGAATATTTTTGGCCAATAGTACCTTGCCATCAGGAGTTTAATGGTCATGCATCTCCCAGCACAGTCACCTACATAAGGATCCTCATGAGCATCTTGGAGAACATGTAGTTGATCAGCATCAAGGACACACCACAAAATCAGGCCATCGATGCACACCTTGGAGAGGTTTCCATTAATCTCCATGAAGTGTTTCACCTGGTGAAGAAATTGTTATTTCTTCCAGTGGTCCAACCCTTGTGGCATCTCCTAAGTGAGAAGATAGGTGAGAATGACATCATACCATTGGGGCTCATTGGGTAATTGTTCAGTTATAGTCCCAACGAATAGGAATTCATCAAGAAACATATTAGATAGTGGGTTCTCCTTCTCTTTGTTGTCCCATCATAATTAAGATAAGTGGTCAGCAACCACATTCTTAGTATCCTTTCAATCTACTATCATAAGATCAAATTTTTGCAAGATCACTAGCCACCGTATGACATGGGGGCTCACCATTGGCTTGTTCATCAGGAAGTGGATGGCATTATGGTTTGTGTGCATAAACACCTTGTATCCAAGTACATAATGCCTAAAATTTTCTAGAGTAAACACCATTGCCATCAATTCTTTTTTTCCTTTTTTTGTCATGGTGTAGTTTAGTTGTGCACCCACAATGCTTTGGCTAGCATAGTGAATGTAGTATGGATGTTTCTTGTCATCCATTTGCATAAGAATAGCTCCTAGGACATAATTTGATGCATCCATCATGACATGAAATGGTCTAGACCAGTTAGGTTCTTGTAGAATTGTAGTTTCCACAAGTTTCTCTTTTAGCTATTGGAATGCCTTTTCACATTTTGTGGTCTAGAAAAATGGAACATCTTTCTTTGTCAACTTCATCAATGGTTTTGCAATCTTAGAGAAATTTTCTATGAATTGCTAGTAGTAGCCAGTATGTCCAAGGAATGACCAAACATCTTTAACAGTCTCTAGTTCACGGGTTAGTCCTTGGATGAACCTTATTTTCTTAGGGTCTACTTGAACTCCTACTTATGATATCCTATGCCCCAATACGATGCCTTCCTATACCATCAAATTACTCTTTACCAATTGAGCTACAGATTTGCTTCAACACATCTTTTTAGCACTTTCTCAAGGTGGTTAAGGGCTTAATCAAATGTAGCTCCATAGGTGGAGAAGTCATCCATGAAGACTTCCACACCACTACTGATTTGCTATTGAAAAATGCTTAGAACCAGGTGTTGGAATGTAGCAGAGGCATTGCATAAATCAAAAGTTATTTTGCAATATGTAAAATTCCCCCATGGACTTATGAATGTTGTCTTGGCCTAGTCCTATTGTGCGATTTGGATTTGATTTTAGCTGCTATAACCATATAGAAAACTATAGTAGCAATGCCTAGATGTTTTGTCTAACACCTAATCAACGAATGGTAGTGGGAAATGGTCCTTGAAGGTTTCCATATTTAGTAGTCAAAAATTGATGCAAACTCACCACTTGACACCTTTTTTAGCACAATCATGAGTGGACTAACCCACTCATTATTTGTAATGGGATAAATGAACCTCATCTTGAGGAATTTTTCAATTTCTTCCTTGATGATTTACTTCAATTTTGGGTTTAATTGCCTCTATGGCTATGTCTTGGGCTTTATGGTCAAATTAGTGTAGATGCAATGTTGGTATATCCTAGGATTAATCCCTATGAGTTTTGAATATGACCAAGCAAAGGCTACTGACCATTTTTAACCACTTTTAATAACATATTTTTATATTCTGGCGCAAGGTTGGCATTGATTATGACAGGCTTTTCATTTTTTAAGAAAACATATTTCATGTTGGCCAATAGAGTTTTTAATTCAAGGGGCTCTTACTTGAAATTTTCAAGAATTCCCAACTCTTCTTAATAGGTATCATCATTTGCATCATCAGAGAGTTTGTGATGAACTTGCTCTAGCTCATCCATGCCTGCAACATATGCACATGTGAGGCTTTCAATTGGTTCCATGCAAAGTGTGTTGCTCTCAAAATTAGTGGTTAGCCACTAGGTGCCCTTTTGTTTTGTGGCTACTACATACAGAAACATTTGAATTTCTACTTTTGGTACACACTTCTTACATGCAGAGATGGAGGCTTATTTTACTAACTAAAGTTTCTACACACAATTACACCCTGTATTGCTGTACACAATGCATGGAACTTTCTTCTTCTCATTCTTTTTGAATGGATTTTCTTTAGATATTTCTAGGGAAATATCTCTGATGCCCATTTTTGCATTAATGGTGCTTAGCCATGCCCTTTCCGTGATGATTGGGAAATCTCCTTTGTAGTTCTCCACCTTGATCACTAGAAAATTAGTAGGATAAGATCACCCACAAATAGTGGTTACAATGTGTTTTACTAGTCCCAATGGAACAGTGATGGATTGGTCTACCAATTCTAATATGATATTGCTCTTCTTGAGAGGAGGTAGGTTCCATGTAGTATACATCTCATGAGTGATTAGGTTGACATTAGAATCAGAATTAAGAAGATCCTTACATAGTTTTTTCTTAGCAATCTGCAAATAAATCAGAGGACTTCTAGGATCAGCTAATTTCTTGGGAAGATTGCTAGCTTGAATCCAATCAAGTACTGCTTGAGTAAGCATCACAGTATAGATCCTAGGTGATGTTTGATTTGAGGGGGAGTCAAAGAAATTTGATACAAAGAAAGATACAGGAACAAGGTTGTCAACTGCAGGTGTAGGTGAGGGCTTAGGTGGACTACGAGGTCAGAAGAAAGGTCTTTTCTTTAATCAAGTTTCCAAACCAATCGGTTGATGAACTAGTTGTAGGTTAACAACCCTAGTAGCATTGTGTTGTTATGGTTGAGATGGTAGTTCACTTTGCATAGGTGGAGCAAGTGGTAGCTATGCTAAGGATGGAGGAAGATGTGTAAGAACAAGAGGAGGATAAGGGTAAAAAGTGGTATCTTTTCTTGCATGTGAAGTACAAGTTTGGTATTTACCAAGAGGGTAGCAGTGAGGTTGAAAAGTAGAAATGTGACTAGAAGAGTCACATGAAGATAAGGGTTGTTGAATGTAATACCCATATGGATCAGGTTATCTGTAAGAATATTTTTGCCTTGGTGGTGCTAATGTCCATGACTATGGATGCTGCCACTATTGATACTACTCATATGATTGTAGTGGAGTTCCACTTGGATAATACTATTGTTTCTAGTAGAACTACTTAGAATTGCCTTGAGGATAAGGTAATCTTCTAGTTGTTTTCCCTTATGCTAGTTGTGGATTCAAAGCATACACCCTAAACTCCTGTAGATGTGATACTATGGGGCAACATCCCTTAGGTTGTTCATACTAGTAGATGTCACATCCACCATCATCATCTGATTCACTTCCTACAACTTCTTCTATTGTAATAATCTTACCTTTACCTCTTTGAATGGCACATTCAACTTCCTTACGCCTCATGTGCTCATGATCACCACCTTGTTCTTTGGACTCTGTAGCAATTTTTAGGATAGCTTAAAATCTACTATCCATGGAGTCCCATAACCGATCAACGTTGGACGTAATTTCATATTAAAATTTTTGGAGTGGCAACATTTTCCTATTCACCACATCATCAAGTAATAATTCTTCCTCATTGTCATAGAATCAAACCTCCCTCTTACAAATGGAAGGATCATGATTGTACTCTTCTGCACTTTCTCTTTTTCTTAATTCACCTTCCTCTTTTGCTACTTGCTCAATCAATCTTTGAATTTGATGAGTACTTAACTCTGTCAATCATCCTTGGGCATAAACTCCAAGGGTTCTTCTTATTTTAGATCAAAGCATGTCTACATTGTGGTAAAGTTGATCCAGTTGAGAATAACCATGGCCAGGACATTTGTGCATTAAGCAATAGTATTGGCCAATGGAAGCATCCAAGAGTTCATGTGTTCCTTGTTTCCATTCTTGGATCTACCTTCTTAGGTTGTACACTTTAGAGTATGTTTAATATTTGTCATTGAACAATTCAAGCATGGTATCCATCATCTCATAGATTGTAGTTCTAAGGACCGGTACCAGTTCCCTACTTCTTTAATGAGTGTCCTTGGAAACAACTTAAGATATTGCCACTCTTTTCTATATTTTGCAAGGCACATGCATCTTGAAAAGCTTGGAGATGATTCTATGGATCTGAGTTATATCCCCCTTCAAACCAAGGGATATTGTTGATGTTTAACCTTTTGATTCAGCTACCCTTTACATGCCTTGTTGGAATTTGTACTGCCTCTACAATATTGAGCATACTTTGGGTAGAAATAAAAGGCTCATCAAGGCCATGATTTTTGTGCCTACGATGCCCTCTACTATCCCTTCGTTCATGGCGATGGGCCTCTCTTGAATGCTTGCACCCTTGGTCTTGCCTTGCTCGATGGTCCCTTCAATCATTTCGGTCTTGTAAGTCACCTTCATCACAATCATGTCCCCTGTGGTTGCAATCAAAGCTAAAATAAGAAGATGATGATGATGAAGATGAAGAGGAAGAAGGACTAGAATCATCATGGTTCCTACTACCCCCTCTTCAGCAATTGCAACCATGATCACGATCTTGTTTCTTGTCCGCATCCTTGCCTTAACTTACCGCTTTGGATCCTTCTTTGTCATTGGATCCATTCTTGTCAAAACTAGGATTGTGAATTGTGGACTATAGGTTCTGGTTATGACCTCCTTCATTGAAGTCAAAAATAGGAATTTCACTAAATGGAAAACCCCCAAAGAAGGGTTCACCACCATCTTTTTGGTATAGCAGGAATGGGAAATCGTTAAATCCTTTTCCCTTTGCAAATTCATGACACTATTCTAACTGGTGATCTTGAGACATTGTGCATTAGTGGAATGATAATCCTATGCTTTAGTATCTTGCATAACATACTTAGCATGAATTTTCTGGAGACCTAGACGAATAAGCATTTGTTGAAGCATTATAGGAACAGATCAATCTAGCTACAACAAAATGTTGCCCTCCATGTCACATCATCGTAGGTGTTCATCCTGGTGTAGGATGAAGGTGAAATTGGGTACATACTCATTAGGATGAGAATATACCACTCTATATTATTAAGAAATTGGTTGATGTACTCCGTCAGACTTGGGCAGAGAATCACGCTTGTGAGAAAAAGACATCTCATGTTAAAAAATAAAAAACAGACTGTGCTTGTTGAAATTGTTGTAGTAATCTTTGAAGTAAGATATGTTTCAACAATTTGAATAATTTTTCACTAGTCCTAGATAGCACACATAACAACTAAAAGGTCCTTAATAATGGCACCAATGATAAGTGGTGAGGTATCCCTACACCCAACCATACGAATCATAAGCATTCACACATGTTCTAGTCAAATTCTACAAACATTAAGTTTTTAAGTACACTAGTTCTAAGATGTAAAATCTAATTGGAATGATCATTGTCCTCTCAATTCCACTTGTGAGGCACAAGTTTATGGTTAAGTGCAACTAAGGTATATGATTTTTATCATTTTGTGTTTTATAATTTTAATCTCCTAGAACAAGAATGAAAGGTAGACGATTTAATATCTAATTAATCTACTACCTAGCTAGCCTAACATAAGTACCCATTCCCACTCTCCTGAACGCATGTAGCATTGTTGGCTTACCAAATGTTAAGTGTTTATGGGTTACCAAGTGCTACACATATGCTTGAAGTGGTCATGATTGTGTTCATTAATAACTAGAAATTAATTGCTTAACAAAAAGGCGTTAAGGTAAAGTGCATGAATAATAAATGCATTAAAGGAAACATGAATCTATTCTTAGTGCTACAAGGATTATCAAAAGGGCTCATCTTTATTCCTATCACACTGCTATGCTTAGGTACATCGATGCCTGAATAAAGGTCTGTAAATGCTCAAACTACTGCTATGAGCACTTAGACAATATTCTAAATTTGGAGAAAACAAACTGCAAGAGCTTCGCTATCTATGACAGAAACTATATGAAAATCATGAGCCTAAGTGCTATATTTTTAGGCTAGAACATACCTCATGATATAAGATATTCGACATTGCAACTTGGGCTCTGACATCGGGTATTCGATATCGAGGATTTGATATTGGATACCCGATGTCAAAGCTAGTCAAAACATGATTCATCACTTACCATTATAGACAAGAAATTTTTATTGTAATGGAAATGGAAGAAATTTTAAAAAAAATATAAACCTTAAGAGAATCAAATCTTAAGGTTAGGCATAACAAAAAATTCTAAATGTAAATGAAAGTTTTGATAGACATCCGTAATCATGTTTAAGTGAAAATTTAAAAATATGGATAACAATTAGGGGAAAGGAAAATCCATGAAGAAAGATTAGTTGATCCTCATGAGATGATAGTTTATGGTCAATGGCAGGACTAGCGCATTGTAAATTGTTTATTTTCTTTGTATTGCATAATATTTAAATTTTCCAAGATTTCTCTTGAGTTATGATGTAACATTGTAATGTATTTGGTGAGATGTTGAATCAATGGAAGGCTAGCGGATGCTACCGCACCAACAAATTGGTTGTTTTTTCTATGTTATCTATTTAATGCGATGGTAAGTGCATGAATGCATGATAATAAATGGAGCTACATTTCTAAGATTTTATTAACATTCAATGTAAGATGTATTTAATGCAATATTAAAATAAGAGACATTTGTCTAAGATGTCTTACACATGGGTATAGAAAGCTAGGAATAGTCCTAGGCAACAAAGCAATGATGGGGTTTAAACTAAGGGATTTTGAGATTTCATTTAAATTAATAATAAAAAACTAGAAATAATTACAACTTTATTTTAAGAATGGAAATTGACATTAAAATGATGGCATTGTAAATCGAATATGCAAAAAGGTAAACACAAGAGATACAAAGAGGAGATAAAATTTAGTAAAATTGGTTATATTTAGAAAAAATTTTAAAATAATGTTTTTATTAAAACAAAATTGGAAATGGGAAAATGGGGAATGATGTGAAAAAAAAAAAGGGAAATAACACACACAATCTAAAGAAAATTGTGAACTTGAAGTTAGCTTAAGATTGAGCTTTTGATCTTCTTTTCCAAGAGTACAGCTTGTTGCAGTTTACCAGCCTAAACATTTAAGAGACAAACCTCCTTTAGAAAATCTTTGCATTGGGTCATTTTCTTTTCCTTTTGAAACTTAGTGTAAATTACTCTATTCAAATATAATTCTACATTGAGTTCTTCCTCATCTAGCTAGAATGATTTGAATAGCTCCAGGATAGAAGGGGAAGAAGTCGAAATAGAAAGAGGTATAAAATTAGGTTTTAGATAAAGGGGCACCAACTCTAGTTTTTTTGAAAAGGGCTATGCAGTTGTCCACCACTTACATTGATATCTACTAAACCCAAGTTTAGGGATGATTAGAGATTGTAAACCAAAAATGTTTCCTCTTCCTTCCACTTTGGAGACTCCTTCTTGAAAATTCCTTCTTGTTGCTTTTCAATTATTTGTGCTTTCTACCTCTTTGGGTTAGGCTCCTCTATACTATTGGTGTTCCAAGCTCTTTTGGAGCCCTCCATCTCCTATGCCCTTCCTGCATTCGATCTTTTATGGTTTATCTTCCCTGGAGGCAAGGCAGCCCAAGAACAGGCACATGCAACTACATAAGTAGTAAGGGAGGCTACAACAAGAACAACAATATGAGAAAGAGCATGATTTAGAACTAGAGTTCACGTGGGATTGGATTTGGATTCAGCCATTGATTTTGCATCCAATTGCTATAATGCATACTTGGTCAAGACTCTAGAGTAAGGTGGGTGACTAGCAGGAGTAGCAGAAAAAGAAAAAGTCACAAGAGAAATAGGAGCATCTAGAGAAGACCTACCCAAAGAGGTAGAAAGTATGAATAGTTGAAAAGTTACAAGAAGGAAGTCTCAAGAAGGAATACTTCTACAACATTCTAATGCTTGATCTTGAGAATTTTTCAACAACAAATTGGTTGTAGGGTGGAAGTCTTCGTGGATAACTTCTCCATCTATGGCACCACATTTGAGCAAGCCTTGGATTGCCTTGAGTAGGTGCTTAAAAGGTGTGTGAAGAAAAACCTTCAACTTAATTGGTAGAAGAGCCAATTGATGGTTGAAGATGACATTGTACTAGGATAGAGGAATTTCTCAAGCAGGGATTGAGGTGGACCCTAAAAAGATAAGGGTCATCCAAGGAATAACTAGCAAATTGGAAATCATTAAAGATGTCTACTCATTTCTTGGATACATTAGCTAATAAATAATTTCTCTAAGATTGCAAAACTATTGGTTGAGTTGACAAAGAAAGATGCTTCATTCATCTAGACCAAGGAAAGTGAAAGTACATTCTAGAGCTTCAAGTAGAAGCTTGTAGAGACTTTGATTCTATGATCACTTGACTGGTCTAAACCATCTCATATAATGATAGATGCATCAAATTATGCCTTAGGAGTCATGCTTACCCAATTGGACAACAAGAAATGTCCATATTACATACACTGCATAAGTTAAAGCATTGTGTGTGTGCAAGTGAATTACACCACAATGGAGAAAGAACTAATGATGGTGGTGTATGCTCTAGAGAAGTTTAGGTACTATCTGCTTCGATACAAAGTGTTTATGCACACTAATCATAGTGCCATTTGCTTCCTCATGAATAAGCCAATGATGAATCCCCATATCATACAGTGGTTGGTGATTTTGCAGGACTTCAACCTCACAATGATAGATCAAAAGAGGATTGAGAATGTGGTCACTAATCACTTGTCTCAATTAGAATGCGATAATAAAGAGAAGGAGAGTCCACTCTCTGACCGATTTCCTGATGAACTCCTTTTTATAGGTGTAATAAATGAACAAATGCCCATAGAACCAAAATGGTATGATGACATCCTCACTTATCTTCTCACTCGAAAGATGCCACAAGATTTGGATCATAGGAAGAAATAATAGCTTCTTCATCAAGCCAATCATTTCATGAAAATCAACAAATATCCTTACAGGGTATGCACCGATGGCCTAGTTCGTTGGTGTGTCCCTGATGCTAATCAACTGCATGTCCTCCAGAATGCTCATGAGGGTCCTTGTCGGTGCCACCATGTTGGGAGATGCATGACCATTAAGATCCTAATGGTAGGGTATTATTGGCCAACCATCTTCAAGGATACCCATCAATTTGTCTGATCTTATGAACATTGTCAACGAGATGGTGGGATGATTTCTTGAATGGAGGGACCTCAACTATGGATTCAACCATTGGAATTCTTCAACATATAGGGCATCGAATTCATGGGTTCCATCATGCCCATGTCAAATGGAAAGGCATACATCATCATTGCCATTGATTACTACACAAAATGGGCATAAGCAACAACTGTCATTGATTGTACATCATCTACTACTATGCAGTCTATACAACAAAATGTTGTAAATAGGTTTGGGATGCCATGTGCTTTGATTTCTAATAATGAAACCCATTTTATTGGTACTACCTTTCCAAAGCTTATGCAACACTTGGGGGTTGAACATAAACTAACAACACCCTACCATCCCCAAGCCAATGGTCAAGCATAAGTTACTAATAGGGAGATCACAAAGATCTTGATGAGAACTATTAGCAAATATAGGAGAGAATGCAACACAAAAGTAAATGATGCCCTCTAGGCATACTGCTTAACATGAAAACTTCCAATGAGCTACTCTCCCTATGAGTTGGTGTACAAAAAATTACCAACTCTACCTATCCAATTCAAATTTCATACACTTTCAACAGCTTGCAACTTAGACCTTGATCTTATCCTAGCACAAAAAGAAAGATTAATCAATCTGAATGTGTTAGATGAAAATCCATTGGTAGCATTATCATTGAATGAAGTGCACAAGGCATTCAACAAAAAGTGCCATGACCTTAGAATATGAAAAGTGAAATTTCAACCTGAAGACAAGATCCTCGATTGGAATCCCATACATGTACCTCAAAAGACAAAGTTTCAAATGTTGTGGGAGGGGCCTTATATTATCTATGAAATTTTTTCTTCTAGGGCCATGTTAATTTACAAATTTGAGAGCTTGAACAAAAAGTAGATAGTCAACATGCAATAAGTAAAACCTTTCCATAAAACTAAGCAAGCTAGTGCAACAAATGCCTCAATCGATGGACAATCATGCTCAACGTTTTAGATCTCCTTCTTACAACTTAGTCAAGGAGAAGATGGCCATCCATGTTAATCATTATAGTGGCTCCTCAATTTTTCATCTTTTTTTTTTCACATTTTTGTTTTATACTTTCTTATTTTTACAACTTTTTGTTTTATGCCTTCTTTATCTTATATCATTTTTGTTTTACTTTATTAATTTTTTCTAAATTTTTTGTTTTACAACATTGTTAATATGTTTTATTTTTCTTAAATATTTTATAATTTCTTATATATTTTCCCCTTATTTTGATGTAAATTTTCCCTAATTTTTAATAAACTTGCTTTATTGCCAATAGGTCACAATGATGCTATAGCTAGTTACTAATGGTGGTTTGTACCTAATGTTTTTATTGTTAATGTCTAGTTTCTATTTTTGAATTTGGATGACTAATAACTAAGATAAAGTTTCCTTTTCATGGAATAAGTAATGTGTCCATGTCATCCACCCATTCATAAACTCTATGGTTTTCCTTATTTTGGAAACATGAGATCCCTTTTCATTAATAAAACCTTAACGAACTTGTAACCTTGGTAGTTTCTAGACTTGGAAAGGATTCAAATGTTTTAAAAGGGTGTGACTTCAAGGGTGTTTAAAGCTCTTTGTACCTTCTTCCATCTTGAGTGCAAGTGTGCTTTTCATGGATTTCTTACCGTTCTATGTCAACCAAATATAGGAAGTTGAATAAATCTTTGCATGGTGTGGTTCCCATCAAAAAAATTTAAAAAAAAAGAAACAATTATGGGAATTTAGAGCACACCCCTTAGACAAAATAAATAGGCTACAAGCATTGGTTATGGGACTAGAAAGACATGTTACTCATGCCTAAAGGTTCCCTCTAACTAAGGCCCTTTCTAACTTCCTACTTCTATTTTCTTCTCAAATAAGGAATAGTGGATGTCTATGGGAAAATTCTTCTATCTAAAGGGGGTGGATGGTCTTAGAGTGGTGATGCAAAGTCACTGAAAGTGGTTGGTTTTGGTCTAGACTCTATCAGATCATTTAATCATAAATTCTACAAGGAACTTCATGTGACTAGGACTAGGAACTTCATTCCACCTTCTCTATCATCCATCAATGCCATAACTTACCTCACTACTGGTTGTTCATGTTTTCACCCAATGTCTTAGTTTGATGTGTTGCAATTCTTAAATAGATTCTCCAAGTTTGGTCTTTAACTTTTCGCAACCATCAATCAACTATGGGATCCATAGACTCCTTAGTTGAGGTTATGCAAGGGCAAAAAAGGGCATGTGCTGCTATGGGGAGGAGCCACTTGCATATCTCATGGTTTGGTTAGTTAAGCTCCTTACCTTAGACATTGCCATAATCAAATATTTTTTGCGCTCCATCATGCATCCAACTATGTGCTCCTTAAGGCATTTTTCTTCATCAAATCTTATTCTCCAACCATTTCTCAATTTTCTGAACTACAAAACCCTATCCTAATTTTTTCATTATGTTTATGGCTTTTTAGGCTTTCAATTGATCCTCATTTCACACGAAAACTCCTTATTTTTTATTGTTTTGACAAATTCAATAGTGGTCAATAGCTACGTTAACTAGGCCCAATTGATGTAGTCCAAAAATTCTATAAATACCACTCAATACTTTGAAATTTTTTGTCATTTGCTTCAAAACAAGAGGGAAGATTTTGCAATTTTTTAGAGCCCAAAACCTTCTAGAGCTCATAACTTTCACACAATTTATCCAAATCACTTTGTTTTTTGATCTCATAGCTACCAGAGATAAGCTCTTAGTCATGGGGGCCACAAACCTTAAGGTTTCTAACGAAATTTTTTTTAAAAATTTCTAACTCCCCCAAAGGGTTAATGAATAAAATAATATTAAACCAATAATTTTTAAGAGTTTAACCCTTCCAAAAAAATTTGGTAAACCTAAAATTAATTATTAATAGTAAAATAAAAATAAAATAATAATTAAAATGATCAAATCAACCATGATCACAACTTAGCCAAGTGTAACTTTTCTAAAGAGAAGGTATCTCAATTGTTTCAAGTTACACATTAAATGCTAACTCTTGATCATGTTGTGATCATAAATGGCACCAAGACTAAAACGGCTATAGGAAGGAGAACCATCACAACCAAGGGATAAATGACCTAGAGTTGGAAGGAAACAATAAGAACTAGCCCAGGACCAAGCAACAAAAACTCATACAACGAGACCTCTTTGGGAGGAGCCTGAAGTGGAGTCTATCCAAAAACTTCTCAAAGAAGTAGCTACAATATAATAATCTCAAAGAGGAGATGCATCAAGGCCCATACCAAGACTTGAGATCACATTGACAAAAGCCTGTCTTGATACAATAAAGCCTTGTGATGTCCAATGCTCAATTCTCAAAGAACTGAACTTTGGAACATTCTTAGGACATGCTTCACCAAAAGTCAAGACACAATTGCAAAACTCTTTCATGTGACCAATCATCACTTACAATTGGGAGTGATACATGGGAGAGACATGTCTCTCTTCTAGAACAACCAAAAGGTAGGAGCCACTGTGAGAATCAAGAACATTCAAGTGTCCTACTTAGCAGAAGCTATTATGTAGGCTCTTAGTTTGCCTAATTTTGAAACTCATCTAGCAGAGATGTCCATGCAAGAAGATCCAAAGGTAACAAGGGAGTGGACCCAACAATGTTATGGGGTTGACCACAAGGAGTTTGACACACTCACACTGATGAAGTGCATATACTTCAAGATAGTGGCTTATCACCTTAATCTAACAGTGAAGCCTAGCAAGGAGACTGCTTTCTTTCTCGAGCATGTGCCACTTTAAGTAGAAAATTCCTTGTAAACCTTCCATAGTTAATATATTTGGAGATGAAAAGTCACTTCAAGGAAAATGAAGATGGGAGGAAAACCCTACCCTTTCCATGCCTTCTCAAGAAACTCTGTAAAAAGTTAAGGATAGTTTGCTATGCAAATGACATAATCAAGCATACTCCCATTGCCTCTTAGTCTAAAATGATGAAAGATAAGATCCTTGCTATGTCTAAAGAAGAGGAGACCACCTACTCAAGAAACAACATCAGAGGCTTGTGTAAGCATTGAGCACCTACGCAAAATTCAAGAGTAACTCTTGAATGAGCAAGAGCAGCAAGTAGGAACAAGTGGTGAGGACCTATTTGTGTACCATCCTACAATCAGTCACCTCAAAAAAATGGCTCAAACAATTAGTTAGATTGAGGGAGGTGGAATAATATTCTCTTCTCAAAGAATGTAACTACCTGCAAGGTCAAATCCTAGTGCCCAAGAGGTAATGGTGTCTCTCTTGCAACAATAGCAATTCCCAAAAATCTCTGGGAATGCCACTACCTTTTTAGTGCACTTGGAGGAGGGCAAGGGGACAAGTATCTTAGTGATGTAGCACCAAGGATAGGAGACCACAATAGAATTGGTTGCTAATCAGATCAACAAAGTATTGAATGCGCTTACAACATCTGTACTAGACATTTCTACACTCAAAGATGTGCAAATGTTCATAAGAATTATTAGCAACTGATTAAGTGCAGCCCAACACAAGGAGTTACTAGATCGACTAGTGGAAACTAAGCAACTGATTTTGAATATCTTTGATTTTTCAAATAACATCATCGCAATCTAGTCGGAGCTGCTTAAAGCAAAGGACAAATGCATCATTCTCAAAGGACAACTTCAAATGGCTCAAGCACAAAACCAATGCTTGGCCACAGAGGATGCTAAATTAAGAGCTTACCCTATTGATCCCACACTTCTCAACCCTACATAGATAAGAGATAAAGCTTTTCAATAGCTTCAAGATAGATTGAATCAAGTTGAGGTAGGGATGGTGATAGCCATCTTTAACTAGTCCATGGTTGAGGCCAAGACATATTCAGTTTACAAGGAATTGGTCTAGATGTGCCTAGAGAATGAGATGTTGCTCGCAGAGAATCATCACCTATGGAATGTTGATGTGCAGAAATAACAGATGTAAGAGTTCATCCATCAATAGCAAGAGCAGCTAGCCAAGGTAAAAACTTAATTGAGGAGATTGGTAGCAAAGAATAGAAATCTCTCTATGAAGAAAGTCTATGCCTTACACCAAAAATCTACGATTGAGATTACCACCTAGAAGAATGAGGCTCTCAAATTTCAGAGAGTCAAGAATCAGTACAGATATTAGGTTGTCCTACAAAAGAAAGTTAATGAAAAACACATCCAAATGACTAAGGCAAAAGTAAATGAGACCCTCCAACAATTCTAGCAAGGAAAAGAGGTGTGGAAACCTATCATTGATGGGATAAATGCCTACAACAAAGTGGAAATTTGCATGAAGGAGTTGCAAATTGAAGAAATAACTAAATACATGGACCTCTCTAATCTTCAATATGCAAACCTGGCAATGCTTACTATTGAACAACCATGGTTAGAGTTAGAAAAATAGGTGGCCAACTTGTACTTGCTGTATGAGGTAGAGTTTAAGCACCATAAGGAGACCAAGCAAAATCTTGAGACTTCAAATGCTAAACTCAATGTTCTCAAGGTAAGATTCACTAATTAAAGATCAACTACTAAGAATCAAATGCTAGAAGAATGCATGATTACCAAGAATTATAAAATAAAATCAATGCATTCAGCATTGAACGCAAACAATTTGCTACCGAGTTCGTTAATGTCAAGGAGCTATTCCCAACAATGCCCTATCCTTGGGATGTGTCCACATTGGCCTACATTGGCGAAGCTGCGTGGACCATGCACGATTCCAGAAGTAAGGGGGAGAAGATGAAAGCATTATTAGATGCTTTTCATATTCCATTAGAAGTTCTAGGTGTAGTAGGATAACAACAACAACCTCAACCACCACTTGCACTTGAAGTAGGATAAGGTCCCTCAGAGCCTTAGGAGTGTCCACTGCTTGGGACCATTTAATCTTCTTCATCATCTTTATGTCATCAAAGGGATTATGCTTGTCAATTTTGTCTTGATGTTCAATCTTGTAGTCCTAAACAATAGGAAATTTTATAATGATTGTATATCCGTACACTTGGGCACTTAGTGTTTGTTTGTATTTCTTTATATTTTTTGTATGTCTGTTGTCAGTCAATAATTCCATACCTTCCTAAATTTGTAAAGAACTCAAAGACAAGTTTTCATTCAATCATGGGATTATGATGAATTGTAAATTGGTTGCATTGTATAACACCCTACCCTAGCTAGGGTAAGATGATGCCCAGGAACAAGTAATCTTAACATAGAAGCATGACAACTAGAACCAATCATGTATAGAATACATGCTAATACGAAAAGTCAAATAGTATAGAGCTTTCCTACCATACCAAAACAAAACATACATATCACATCATAAAAAGCATGTCTCTACATTAAGCAAACTATACACTACTTTGTGAAAATATAAAAAACACATAAACCTTATCATCGTATATAGAAGAGTACAATACAGAGAGTTTCATACAAGGATATCTAGTCCACACTACTGTACATGAAAATATACAATAACCAAGCACTAAAGGATTTCCCCTCCTCTACTCTCTCTCTCTCTTTGTGCTCATCTAGGCTCCTGTGCCTTTCACCTGAAATGAAATAAAGTCAGTACGAAACTAAGTGAAAATCTTTTACACTTTCTTGCTAGATGGTCGACAAGTGCTACATTAGAGAAGAAGAGTAGGGTACAAGGCAACTTGTGACACTATTAGTCTCATGCATGCTTAAAACAACACAAACTATATCACCCATAAAGCTAACATACAATCATACAAGCATAGGCAAGCCACGGCCCAACATCATCTATCATGCTTATGTCATCATACCCATGATATACCATAAATAGTCCATGATCCATACAATCATGGCCAAAAAAAACACCTATTCCCCACAATATGACCCACAAACCATTACTATCACATACATGGCCCATGTGGTTGCTAGCATATCCATGCTCATTGTAGCATGTGAAACGTTGCCATGAGTACTCATAATAGCCATTGCCTATAGGTCTTTTATTTATCTAACCAATGCTAGGGTCCATCAACCTATGACCTGCAACTACTAGCCTTCTGAAGGACTGGTGATAGGGACGAACACACCTATGCCATGGACTAGCTATAGGAACAAACACACCTATGTTCTCCCACTCTTAGGATAAATCCTGAGATAGAAGCCTCACTGATGCATCATAGTGGGGGTCAATCCATACTACCTCCAAGGTGCCTCATCACTAATCGATCCACACCCTCATGCTAGCACCACCCACCAATGGCCATCATAAGCATCATTGTGAAAACATATACATAGTCCAGCTAACTTAAGCCAATAGATACCCAAACATAATTGAACAGAACCATCCTCAATAGTCATTTCATGAAAACAATACCATGATGCAACAGAACAACATGAAGACCTTGATATAACAAAACAATACAATATTTCTCAAAAGACACGTACTTCCATACAAATGACCACTGTAATAACCTTCAAAATGAGATATGCCCAAAGAGAAAACTAATTCCACGATTACAAAGTACTTTCCAAAACGATCCCAACAACACTAATTTTACCTAAATCAGACTCCTAGAAGCAAAGTTACGTACATTCAAAATTTGATTAATAAAATAATATTTAAATAATATTTGGAATGCCCAAAGATGCTCACATCTTGATAAGCCCCACAAATAACAGATTCTAATCATACGAGTTTCATCAACATCACATATCATATTCTATAAGTCCACTCATCCCATACATTGCATATACATTAATCCACAATCTATAACCAAAATTGGACAATTTGGGAAAAAAGACAAAACAACATGTCCAAGCTCAATCCTTGAGCTATCTACCCCACATGCCCACATCGCATAATCATATACACTAATCCAAAATAAAAATACAGGGGACAGGTAAAGACAACCCACTAATTAAAATTGTTGGGGTAGAAAGGCCAAAAAAGGAGAAAATCTTCAAAAATCTAGCAAGACTCCATTTTGCTCTCAACAAGTTCTGCATCCATGTAGATATAACCACAGCAATCCCAAATCCAAGTCCAAAGCAAGTAAAAAGCATCTCCAAGGCTCAAAATCAAGAAAAAAGAAGAGTTGTTCAGTGTGTTTCTATAAATAGAAAGAAAACGAATAAAGAAGACCCAATGTGGTGGTCTCTTAAGAAAATTAAAAAATGGTGATCAACATTGGTAGTGCAAATAATAAAGGAAAAAATTACACATAATACATAAAGAAAACCAGCAATGCACTCCTCACGTTACATGAGTTACTTTTTCTTTTTTTATTCTTTTTTTTTCATTTAAATTCTTTATGAGATTTTTTTTCAAAAATGATTTTCATAAGCTATTTTCATTTTTTGTTTCTACAACTAATACCATAAACTTTAAACTTGCGTAACAAACACATTGGGGCTCCAAATCAAAATTCGTTTGAACCTACAAGATCGTTATCATATGCTCTACACATTCACATGCCAAAACCAAACCCAAACATCATGCAACATAGTGTTATAGTACAAATTCTTACACACTAAAATCATACATAAAGCATAAAACATACCGGATTGGTGCTCTTGTACCCAAATCCCACACCCCTGCCAGTAATATAACCTATCTAACATAATCACATTAGTTAAGCATGCAAAGCCATCATAATCATAACAAAAAAATGAAGCCTCATAACATATAAAATACATTAACTCATTTCTAAAAACCCATTGAGACTCCACATGTAATGTCTAAATGATAAGCATATGGCCATACCTACTAGCTCTAGGTGGGGTGTAACACTCTCCCCTCCTTGAGAATATTCATCTTGGAAGATCTCAAAATAAGCTACTCGCATCTCAGTCTCCACCTTCCAAGTAGCCTTTGAAGCTCCATGTCTACTCCATAAAATTTTAATCATGTGAACAACTTTACTACGTAGCTGTCGCACCATATGATCAACAATATTTACTGGTTCCTCGACATAACTAACATCATACTGTAGTTGTATTCCTGAATGGCTAATCACATGATGTTCATCAAGCACATAATGGTGTAACATAGATACACGAAATACATCATGGACATGTGCCAAATGAGGAGGTAATGCTATCCGATAGGCCACTTTCCCAATCTGTTGTAACACCTAAAATGGACCAATGTGTCTAGGAGCCAATTTCCTTTTTCAGCCAAATCAAGTAAGGCCTTTCAAAGGAGAAACATGAAGAAATACATGATCTCTGACTACAAACTCTAGTGGCCTTTGATGCTGATTGGCATATGCCACTTGCCTACCCTATGCAACTCTCAACCTATCTTGGATCTCTTGAATTTTCTCTATAGTCTACCTTACCAAATTTTTGCTCACCTACTAACGATCTTCTATGGTATCCCAACATAAAGGTGTTCTACATGGCATACCATATAAAATCTTATATGGTGCTACTTGAAAACTCTCCTGATAACTATTATTATATGTAAATTTAGCTAATGGTAGCATCTAATCCCAACCTTCTCTATACTGCAAAGCACAAGCTCTCAACATATCTTCTAGAATTTGATTCACTCATTCAGTTTGTGGATGATATGTTGAACTGATATTCAGCTTTGTACCCATCTTCTTCCGAAATTCCTATAAAAAATGTGGCATGAATTGAGCATCTCTATCACTAATAATCCATCATGGCACACCATGCAACCACACTATCTCTACAAGAAAGAGATGTGTAGTTTCTACTACACTTATTGATGACTGTGTGGCAAGGAAATGGGTGGGCTTTGTTAACAAATCAGCAACTACTAAGATAGCATCATGGCCATTGTGAGCTCACAAAAGACCAACAATGAAATCCATAACAACAGCATCCCATTTCCATTGAGGAATGTCATGGGAATGCAACTATGCCCCAAGTATTTGATGCTCTATGTTCACTTGTTGGAAAATTAAATAGTCAGATACATACTCCTACATTCCTCTTTATACCAGGCCACCAATACATCTATCGTAAGCTCTAGAACATTTTCTAACTACTTGGATGCATTTGGTACCTGCTCATGTGGGTCTCATCCATCAACTAAATTCAAAGAGCTTCTAGAACACATACTTGACCATCCCTCTATATGACTCCATGATTATCCACAGAGAGCAATCCATCAGAGGTAATCTGTTGTCTCAATGCCTGATACCAAGGATCATGGTGTTGTTGCTCTCGTATCTACTCTTGCAAATATAATTGGATTGTCAAGTTATTAAGCTTACTTGCCACCCTACTTATCCACTACTTCGTTGTCTTACTAGCCCTGTATTTAATATTGAAATTAAAATCAACAAGCAACTTCACCCATCTATGTTGTCGTAGCTTTAACTGTGGCTAACTCATAAGATATTGGAGGCTCTTATGGTTAGTCCAAATAGTCACCTACTCTCCATATAGATAATGCCACCAAATCTTTAATGCAAACATCATAGCACCCAATTCTAGATCATGCATGGGATATCTCATTTCATGTGGCCTCAATTGATGGGATGCATAAGCCACAACCTATCCATCCTACATCAACACACAACAAAATCCATCCCCTAAAGCATTAGTACTAATATCATATGGATGTCCTCATGTAGGAGATATTAGCACAAGAGTAGTTACCAATCTATGCTTCAACTCCTCAAATGCAGCTTGCCAAGATTGGCCCCAAGTAAAGATAGCCTCCTTCCTCAACAATCAAGTCAAAGGAGATGCTATGTGAGAGAAATGTTCTATAAACCTCTAGTAATATGCTTCTAACCTCAAGAAGCATTGTACCTCCACTATTGAATGCAGCATAGGCCAATCATGAACAATTGCAATCTTCATAAGATCCATAGAAATACTAGCTCCTGACACCACATGTCTTAAGAACTGAATCTCTCATTGCCAAAATGAACACTTGGATAGTTGAGCATACAGTTGTTACTCCCTCAAAGTCTATAAAACCATCCACAAGTGCTTTGCATGCAATTTCTCATTAGGAGAATATACTAATATATCATCGATGAATACAATCACAAACTGATCTAGGAATGGCCACATCACACTGTTCATGAGGTGCATGAAAACTACTGGTGCATTTTTCAATCCAAAGGGTAGAACCAAAAACTCATAGTGGCCATACTATGTTTTGAATGCTATATTTGACACATCCTACTCACAAACTCACACTTGATGATACCCAGACTTGAGATCAATCTTTGAGAATACATGACCTCCCTAAAGTTGATCCAAAAATGCATTAATGCATGGTAGAGGATGTCTATTTTTCATAGTCACTTGGTTTAACTACTTGTAATCTATGCATAACTATAAATCCCCATCCTTCTTTTTAACAAATAGTACTAGTGCATCCCATGGTAATAAATTGGGGCAAATAAGGCCTTTATCCAACAATTCCTGCAGCTGAATCTTTAACTCTACTAGTTCTATGGAAGACATCCTGTGTGGAGCCATGGAAATAGGCTCTATACTAAGTTTAATTTCAATCTTAACTCAATCTCTCACCTAGGTGGAAAACCTGGTAATTTGAACTAGAATACATAAGGGAATTCATGAACCATAGGAATTTTAAGTTCAATCTCAAACTCAATCTCTCACCTAGGTGGCAAACCTGGTAATTTAAACTAGAATACATCATGCAATTCATGAATCACAGGAATTTGATCTATCTCCACCATGGCTATTTTATAGATTGTAGCGACAAAGCATGCATACCCTTTTTTGAAGCATCCTATGGTAAATCCAAAAGGATACTAAATCCAAGCACACAGTCCTTGGACAAGTTTGTACCTCAATCGAAGCACCATCAACTGATTATAAGTGTAGGAGCTTTTGCTAATAGTCCAAACTAGCATTGAACTATGACAACCAATTCATCCCCAAAATTACATCATATAACCTAAGAGCCATAACATGTAAGTCACTAACCCATTTCACACCTTTCAGTTCTACCAACACATTCCTACACACCTAATCAACTCAAGTTTCATGACCCCCAGTAGAAGATACTATCAACCCAAGAGAAAGAGAATGACATACAAGAGCTACATGATGTGCAATCGTAGGATCTATGAAAGAATGGCTAGCATTGAGATCAAATAACATTAACAAAACAAAGCTAAAAATCATACCTTTTGTCTCCATTACTATGTTTGGCTACAAGTCCAAAGGCTAGTCTGTTAAGGCATACATCCATCCTTGAGTCCTTTGGTTCCCTCCTCTAGGCTGAGTGATTGGTGCTCCTTGTCCCCCTTAAACTAGAGGTTGTTGTCCTTGGCCTCTACATCTTCCACTATTTCCTGCCTGCTTTGGGTACTCTTGAGCCTAATGCCCTGGCTACTCACATGCAAAATAATTATAGTAATCCCTCTATAGATGACTAGTTTGCCCACATCTATAACAAAAAATAGCTCCACACTCCATGACTAGCTCCAACAATAGGACCATGAGGGGGTGTTGGATGCTCTCCTCCATGACCATGAGCTTACTTAGAGGGGTGAGTTTACGAAACCGATGAATAACCCATCAAATCAAAAGCCTTTTACAATTCCTCCAACCATTCTATACTCATAGTGGGATCCTTAATGCCATCAAATTTTGAAGGTCCCAATTTTTGAAACTACTCCACTAGTTCCTTATTGATAGGTTGCCTATTTGATTCTCCTAAGCCTCTATTGCCACTACCACTTCCAACTTCCTTGATTGTGGAACAGGAGCAGGAGCATCACTAGTTGCAACATGCTGCTATAAGATCTATAACAATTGTTGTATAAGCTCTAGTTGCCTATTTGCAAGACCACTACTAGATGTTAGAGGTAGTTGCTCTTGTCCATCATGAGGGCCTTCTGGTCTACGTTCCCCACTAGCACCATGACCATGTCTACTATACATCTCTATAACTTAAAATTACACAAATGGATGAGTATCCCCACCATCATACAACATCAAAGTAAACTAGCTCCGGTACCACAATGTAACACCCTGCCCTAACTAAGGAAAGGTGATGCCCAAGATCAAGTAATCTTAGCACAGAGGCATGAAAACTAGAACCAATAATGTATAAAATACATGCTAAATAGAAAAGTTAAATAGTACAGAACTTTCCTACCATACCAAAATGAAACATACATATCACGTCATAAAAAGGCATGTCTCTACATTAAGCAAACTATCCACTACTCTGCTAAAATACAAAAAACACATAAACCTCATCATCGTATATAGGAGAGTACAATACAGAGAGTTTCATACAAGGATATCTAATCCACACTACTGTACATGAAAGCATATAATAACCAAGCACTGAAGGATTTCTCCTTCTCTATTCTCTCTCTTAGTCCTTGTCTAGGCTCCTGCGCCTTTCACCTGTAATAAAATAAAGTTAGTACATAACTAAGTGGAAAGCCTTAACACTTCCCCTACTAGATGGTCAACAAGTGCTGCACTAGAGGAGAGGAGTGGGGTACAAGGAAACCTACAACACTATTAGTCTCATGCATGCTCAAAACAACATACACTATATCACCCATAAAGCTAACATATGATCATACAAACATAGACAAGCCACAGTCCGACATCATCTATCATGCTTATGTCATCATACCCATGAAATATCATAAATAGTCCATGATCCACACAATCATAGGCCAAACAAAACACCTATTTCCCATGATATGACCCACAAACTAATACTATCACATACATAGCCCATGTGGTTGCTAGCATATCCATGCTCAATGTAGCATGTGAAACATTGTCATGACTACGCATAACAACCATTGCCTGCAGGTCTTTTATTAGTCTTTTATTTATCTAACTAGTGCTAGGGTCCGTCAACCTGTAACTCACAACCACTGGCCTTCTGGAGGACTAGTGATAAGGATGAACACACCTATGCTGTGGACCAATTGTAGGGACAAACACACCTACACTCTCCCACTCTCAAGATGAGGCTTGAGATAGAAGCCTTATTGATGCATCATAGTGGGGGTCAATTCATACTACCTCCAAGGTGCCTCATCATCAACTGATCCACATCCTCATGTTAGCACCACCCACCAACAACCATCACAAGCATCATCGCAAAAACATATACATAGTCTGGCTAGCTTAAGCCAACACATACCCAAACATAACTACAAAGAACCACCCCTAACAGTCATTTTATGGAAAAAATACCACAATGCAATAGAACAACATAAAGACCTTGATGTGAAAAAACAATATAATATTTCTCAAAAGACACATACTTCCATACAAATGACCACTATAATAACCTTCAAAATGAGATATGCCCAAAGAGAAAACTAATTTCACGATTATAAAGTACTTTCAAAAATAATCCCAACAACACTAATTTTACCTAATCAGACTCTTGGAAGCAAAGTTATGTGCGTTCAAATTTTGATTTATGTATTGGCATAAACAAGAGTCAGAAACATTTTGGATCCCTCTCTTCCAACTTATTTGGAAACTTCCAACCCTCCCCAAAATTAAGCAGTTCCTTTGGTGTCTTCTTCACCATGGTCTACCTATTGGAAAACGTCTACAATATTTGGGGATTCCTAATTCCAATTGCCCTCTATGTGGTGGACAGGGTGACTTTGTCCATGTATTTTGGCAATGTCCCTTTGCTCAACATGTGTGGCAGTGGGCTTCTAAAGCTTTTCCATCATACAAGCTATCTCAAGAGGATGCAATATTCGGATTCTTGAACATTACTTCTACTAATCTTAATTTTCTATGGAAAGTTATTAGGCCTACTATTTTATATTATATTTGGAAGCGAAGATGCAATGTTCTATTTCAAAAGACAGAGTATTCTAACAAATGTTTGCTTACCAGGTTGGAGAAGTTGCAGATCTTTTGCCTCACCTATTTTCAACTCACATCTCAAGCATCCAAGTTTAATATGGACAATCATCAATTGGTTCATCTGCTACAACTATGGGAAAGACCTGTGTGTTCCAGTTACACTTAGCATCAATAATCTTTGCAAGGAAGTTTTCCCTTTTTATTATGTGGAGTCACCATTGGAATTCTTTCTATCCTTAATTGAGAGCTCTTTGCCTCATCTAATTCTATGTCAATCTATTTTGTAACAAGCCAGTCTGTGCGAACATTTGGTTGTGCCCCAACTTGGGTTTCCTACTCTAATACTCGTTTATTTCTAAGGTGTTTCCCGAGTGTCATTCACGATGCTCTCAGTTTTCCCTTTCCTTTAACCCTATGACCTATTCAAGTTGTTGTAATTGATGCACCTTTAATTTCAATAAAACTTCTTTTTGGGTATGACACCCCCCAAATTTTGATTTATAAAATAATATTTAAATAATATTTGGAACACCCAAAAACGCGCATGCTCCAATAGGCCCCACAAATAACAAATTCCAATCATACGAGTCTCATCAATGTCACATATCATATTCTATAAGTCCACATCATCCCATATATTTGCATATACATTAATCCACAATCCGTAACTAAAATTGAACAATTTGGGAAAAGAGAAAAAATAACATGTCCAAGCTCAATCCCTAAGCTATCCACCCCACATGCCCACATTGCATAATCATATACACTAATCCAGCATAAAAATATAGGGGATAGGCAAAGAAAACTCACCCATTAAAATTATTGAGGTAGAAAGGCTGAAACAAGGAGAAAATCTTCAAAAATCCAACAAGACTCCGTTTTGCTCCCAACAAGTTACAACAATCTCAAATCCAAGTTCAGAGCAAGTAGAAAACGTCTCCAAGGTTTAAAATCCAGAAAAAAGAAGAAAGCAGAAAGAAAAATGGTAAAAAACAAACTTGTGCATTTTTGTTCAGGGTGTTTCTGTTTCCAAGAAAAAAAAAAGAAAAAAAATAAAACAGACCCAAGGTGGTGGTCTCTTAAGAAAATAAAATAAGGTTTTAGGCGACATTATTTGTGGTGGTGGTAGAAAAAAAACGATGATCAACATTGGCAATGCTAATAATAAAGGAAAAAAAATACACATAATACACAAAGAAAACCAACCATGCACTTCTCACATTACGTTAGTTACTTTTTCTTTTCTTTTTTTAATTTAAACTCTTTATTATTATTATTTTCAAAAACAATTTTCATAAGTTATTTTCATTTTTCGTTTCTACAACTAATATCATAAACTTTAAACCTGCGTAACAAACACATCGGGACTCCAAATCAAAATCCGTTTAAACCTAAGAGATCCTTATCATATGCTCTACACATTAACATGTCAAAACCACACCTAAACATCATGCAACATAGTGCTATAGTACAAATGCCTACATGTTAATATCACAAATAAAGCATAAAACATACCAAATCAGTGCTTTTATACCCCAATCCCACACCCCTGCTAGCGACATCACCTGTCTAACACATCACACAAGGTTAGTGTACATAATCACGTTAGTTAAGCATGCAAAAACATCATAATCATAATAAAAAAAATGAGACCTTATAACATATAAAATTCATTAACTCATCCCTAAAAACCCATCGAACTCCACATGTAATGTCTAAATCATAAGCGTATGACCATACCTACTAGCTCTGGGTGGGGTGTAACATGTTGATTGGGTCCCGTCGACTAGGCCTCATCAACTAAGCCTGTTGATGCTTGATTTGATGTGTATACACGGCCCCATCAATGTAGTATCTATTTTTATCTATAAACACAAGCTCACCCACCATCTTTATGTCATATTTTGTCATAGTGTTATAGAGCTCTTGTAGTTTCTCTTCCCCAAAGTTGGAATATTGTTCCAAGTGCCTGCAGCAAGAGTCATTGATTGTATGGATCTTTATTTGAGCATTGTTGTACTTGAGCATGGCAGTGCATGTGGAAATAAAGACAAGCTTTTTGATAAACCTTGCAACACTTTAGCTAGATTAAACATTTTTTTCATACAGTCAATGTTTTATGCAATTTCCTTTAATGTTTTAAGTAATTGAGCTAATAAATTAAGCTAGATTAAATAATAATTAATTAAGCACATAAGTACGAACCACTTCAAGCATGCACATGACACTTGATAATCCTGGTAATGTTTAACGTTTGGTAACCCAGCAACATCATACGTGTTCAGGATGTGTATGGAAAGCGGGACCAAATATTTATGTTAAGATTAGTTAAACATTAGTTAGTTAAATTAAATTAGCAATTAAATTACTTTATTTCTTTCATCCTTTATTTTAAGCATCCAAAACATAAAACATAAAAATAATAAAAATCATGCACATCAATTACAATTAGCCATACCTTTACATATCACAAGTATAATTAGGAAGACAACAAATGATTGTTAGGGCAAGTTCACTTCCTAAAGGCTAGTGTACCGGAAGACAAAGGGTCCATAGAATTCAATTGAATAGTTCGTGAACGCTTAGTGATTTGTATAGTTGAGTGTAGGGGTATTTGTCACTCATCATGTATGTTGAAAGTCTTGGCACAAAGCCTGGATGACTTGTATAGGTATGTTCAAAGTACAAATGGAAAACATCATTGTATTGCTATATGTAATATACATGTTAATAAAAAAAATGTCAAATTAGTGACATACATGAAATTAAGAAGTTCAATCTTTTTTCAATTTGAGAGTAGAAAAAGTATTGATGCTACATAAAAAAAATTTAGCATTGAAAATTGATGAAATAAGGTTTGGCTTGGAAAATTTGCATAATGGAAAATTTTGATAAGAATGCAAGCTGGTAACTACACTATGAAACTAAAATAAAACTTTCAATTGAACAATGTCCAAAGGAGAAAAAAGTTTATGGTGAAAATTCCATGAGTTCATTATAAAAATTTCATATGCTAGACTTGGCTTTGATATATGTAATGGTCGGTACTAGGCCAATATCTTTGATCTTGCCAAAAACTTGGTTTGACGGTTGTTAATAGTGAATATATATAAGAAAAATCACAGTACTTGCACTGCTTACACCGAATAGCATCTGCCGGAATAGAATCAACGCTACCTATCAACGCCAGTAATTCATTGACTAAATACAATTTCATCCCATAATACGTTGTACTGTGTGAAAAGAAAATTCAACATAACAGGGGATTCAACGTTAATAAAATTAAATTCGGTTTATAAACGTTATAAAAATCTGGAGGCATTTGACATTCCTTGAAACTCGGAATTTGGAACTAGATTGCCTTCAACAGAATTTCCTGACATTCCGACTGAACATAATTTCAAAATCCAGCTCAGTGTTGTCGGATCGTCAGTCCAGATGCTGGGGGTGCACCCATTTTGTCCAACCAGGAATTTGGCCTAGTGAGGAACATCAAATATACTTCAGAATTCCATGCTCATAAGCGGTAGCCTCTTCAGATTACTCATCCGAGCCAGTCATAATTTATGCAGTTTGGGAAGTGCACCAGCATAGTCCCTGAAATTCCCTTCAATCTCTGAACTTCGTAGACGCTGAAACGCTGATCCTGGAACATGACTTGGAAACATCACGTCACTCAGATACAGGGATTCCAGACTCTGCAGGCAAGGCTGCCAATTATCTGGAGAATTACACAGCCGGACTTATCCATCGAGACAGAAAGCAGCAATTTACTGGGAGTTTTTCGGGGCTGGAATTCATGGAAAACAAACCCTACATGTGTCACTTCCTGCAACTCAGTAATCGTATCCCTCTTGCATTTCCGTCCTTGCCAACATCATCACTGCTGGTGATATGGATTAAAATATCGTTGGCCATTTGCACTTTACATCCAGTTGCAGTTGGTGGATGGTGTAAATCTAGGAGATGCATAGCCAAATTGTTCTACTATCATCGGACTTGATAGCTTCATAGACATGCTGTATAAGGCCCGCGCCCCCCGCCCCCCAATTCCAACAACGGCAACCACTCTATTACCGGAAATCATTTGGATTATTTCGTCCATCTTTGGATCTATATTGACAGCTTTATCTTCTCCATAAATGACAGTTCCAGTTCTGGACAGATCTTCCTCGGTGGACAGTTCTGGTCACATTTCAAACTTAAATTTGGAAAAGTAAATTAACATTTGGACGCTTTAAAGTCGATCTGCTATGTAGGTAAGGTAAGGGTTATGGTATCAGCTTACTATCCTCAAGCTTCTTTTCTTAAAAAAGAAAAATAAATTTCAAAAAAGTCTCCGGCGTGGTTAAGTAGCTTAGCTCTATTTCTTTTTCAGATTATTGAAATTTTAGAAATGATTCACTTAGAATTGATTTTCATGTTTTAAAAAATTATCAAAAATTCTTTCTTAAATAATATTTGCATTGATAATTGTTAAACTCTAAAAATTAGTTGTGATTTAGAAGTCTCTTATCAACTAGCTTTGACTAGTCTGCTAGCCAAAATCCACCAAAATTAAAATATAGCTCAAATATTTATTGAACCACTATAGAATAATTCTTAGATACAAGGACTATCTAATAAAAGACTCATTAAGGATCTAGAGCATGATTAAAAGTGAAAGATATGCTAATCATCTCCCTTCTCTTTAAAAGATTAAAGGATCATCACCTAGAGGCATAATACTTATCCTACCAAGGTGGGGTCCTAAGAGGGATGGTGGATGAGCAAAAACCTAACCTCTTTTATAAGCTGACTCAACATCAAAAAATACATGAATTCATACATGGATTTTTTAAACTTACTGTGCTTATAAACCTTAATGTATAAAGTTTAAGATGAAGATTTACAACCATCTATAGCTTACATAATAAGTTAGTTAGTGTAAGAATACATAAATTGTAATTTACTAATTTCTTATTATTATAGAAGGCATAAGGAGAGTATCCTTTAAATTCATTGATGTTTGGAGGTCATTTTGGGATATGGTTTCTACTAGTAGCTATGAGGTAGGTTGAACTTGTAGCCAGTTGCAATTTGATGTTGTTGGTTGGTAAGACCCATAATGGCTCACAGAAAGCCATAGACTAGTTTTTTGCAATAATCCTTTATGCAAGCTAAAGTTGGGATTACAAAGTGGATACCACTATGAAAAGGCAAATATAATAAAATTTCAACTTTAAAATCTGATGAGCAATGACTTACCCCTACACCCAACCATACGAATACGAGCATTCATGCACGATCCGGTCGAACTCCAAGGATTAAATGCTTATGCACTTATGTAGAACAAGGATGGGTTACGTGATCATTGTCTTCCCAAGATTACTTGTAAAACACAATTGTATGGTTAAGTAAACTTGAGGTATATGATTTTTATGTTTTATGTCCCTAGTGCTTAAAATGGAGAAATGAAATAATTGAGTAACTAATTTGATTTAACTAATTAACTATGCTCTAACTAGTCCTAACACCATCTATTCCCACTTGTTGGACACATCTTGAACTAGTGTAACACTGCTAGGGTTACCAAACGCTAGTCATTACTGGGTTACCAAGTGTTCCACGTATGCTCGAAGTGGTCGTACTAAGTGTGCTAATTCATTGATAAGTAATAATTAAGAATTCGATAGAAGTAACATCAATTAACTATTAAAAGCATTAAATAATAGCAAATAACATGAAATGCAATAATTAAGCTATTCTAAATGTTGCAAGGTTTATCATAAAGTTCATCTTTATTTCTAGTCACAAGGTGTGCTGAGGTACACAATGCTTGAATAAAGATCCGTTCACTCTATGACTCCTACCGCAAACACTCAGAAATAATTCTAGCTTTGGAAAGGGAAAACTACAAGAGTTCGACTAAGGGACTACAAAAAACTCTTCCCCCAAAACCAAGTGTCCCTATCTCTTATTTATAGATGATGAAACAAGTTCCAATATTGCATGTTTGATATCGCTTTGGCATCTCCGATATCGCGTATCCGATATCGTGACTCATCATATCCCCATAACTGAATGAAACCTTGTCCTCGAGTTTCTTACAAAGTATTGGGAAGGTATGGGATTATTGACTAAACGACAACTGACAGTGATATGGAATAACAAACTCAAAGTGCCCGATGAATGGATCGACAAACATATTACAGCATTAGTCTTCATAACCATTGTGGTGAACACTGTACATAGATGACATCCAGATCTTTATTTGATAGCTTAAAAAGAAAGAGAAAAGGAAATGAGGCACATTGCTGCTGATGTCAAAATTGTGCACACTGTTGTTCATCGATGGCTACATGATTAAGCATGTTCGTTGCACAAATTCTTCAGCTCCAATCCATCCTGAGTGCTCTCTTCTATGCCAGTCCATTGTTCATGTGATCACCATCTACACACACAATACAGTCACGAATTAGCAAGGATAGATAAGATATAATATAATTGATACCTTGCCTCAATATGAAGCACCTTGGCTAGGTTGTGGGTATGGCAGATACTGGGTTAGAGGTTTGTAACTAATAACTACCCAAGGTATAGGGGTGAGATAAGTAATAAAATGGAAAAATTTGCAACAAGCCCCCATGACTAAGAGCGAACCTCTAGTAGCAATAGGGTGGAAAGTGAAATAACAAGAAAGATGAAAGAGATAACAACGGTGAAGACAATAAAACAAAAAACAAAAATGGATGTCATGGATATGGGGAAACAAGAAATAGTTGATTGCAGGAAATGTTTAAGGGAAAGAACTTAACAATTGCACCAAAAAGGAATGCCAGTGGGTCCTCCCCAAAGCAGGCTCATGCCCTTTATGCCTTGACAAACCAACAAACCAAAGAGCCCATAGGCTTTAGGAGTGTCATATGGAAACAATGGTTAAGAACGAAGTTACCAAAGAATAACAATGTGTCAACCAAGATATAGACTAATCATAAAATCGGCAATGAAGTGAAATATGGAAAGCAATACAGAAAGGGAGAATGGAATAGAATGGAATCCCAAAATCACAGTTGTGTAAAGTCCCTTGTGTAGTATGTGATTAAGGTGACTTAATAGAATTTCGCCCAACTCCATATTAAAACTAACCACATCTAGTGACCTCACATCAACACACTCGACCAACCCATCCTCCTGAAGCAATGATAATGCTTCCACAAAGCAACCACCATTTCAAAAGGAGAAGAAGAGAGAAATAGGAAATGAGGAAGGGTCATAGTTAGAAGGAACCTTCAAGCATGGGTAACATGTCTTTCTAGTGCAATAACCAGTGATTGTAGCCTATGTTTCTTTATTATGTCTAAGGGGTGTACTTTCAATTCCCACCATTTTTTTGTGAGAACCACACCATGCAAAGACTTATTTGATGCATTCAACTTCCTAATATTAGTTGACAGTGGAATGGCGAAAGACCTATGAAAAACATCCAAGTACCCAAGAGAATAGCCAGAACAAATGTGTTGAATCCCCTTGAAGTCACACCCTTTGTAATCCATTTGAATCTTTCCTTAGTTTAAAAAATACTAAGCCACAATTTCATTAATAAGTTTGCTTAGAAAAAGGGACAGTACATTTCCAAACCAAAGGGAGACCATAGAGTTGTATGGATAAATAGATGACATGGACTCATTGCCTGTTTTATCAAAAGAACCCATGTCTTAGCATCAACATTAAAAGTCAAAGGTAAAACCAAACATTAGTAATCAACATCATTATAGTGCAATCCACCATCATGAGCACTTATTATACAACAAACGAGAGTAACTAAAAAAAATGTAATAGAGAAAGAAATAGTAAAAATTTTAATGATGGTGTAAAACAAAAACAAGTAAAGATGAAGAATGTGTAAAACAAAACAAAAAAAGACAAAAGAAACTGAGGCCTTAGAAAGACTAGCATTGATGGCCATCTCCCTCACAACTGAGTTGGAAGGAGGAGATCTGAAATAATGATCAGGGTTGTCCATTAATAGAGGTAGTGTTAGTACTGGCCATTTTGGGCTCATGGAATGGTTTGGTCTGTTGGATGTTGACCAATAATTTCTTATTTGGGCTTTCAGGTTTATAGATCATCAAGGCCTCTGAAGGAAAAGTTTCATGAATGATATAACATCCTTTCCACAACATTTGAAATTTAGTTCATTGTGGCACGTGTGGGATTCTAATAAAGAACCTTATCTTCTGGTTGATATGTAACTTTCCTAATTCTTAGGTCATGACATTACTTATTGAAGGCCTTGTGTAGTTCATTGGATAACAAGGCGGCTAACCAGTTTTCATCTAGCAAGTTAAGGTTCATTAACTATTCTTTCTATGCTAGATTAAGGTTAAGGTTGAGGTCACATGCTGTAGATAGTGTACGCAGCTCAGCTTGGATAGGAAGTGTTGGAAGTTTACCATACACTAACTCATAGGGAGAGTAGCCTATAGGGAGTTTCCATGTGGAGTGGTATGCACAAAGAGCATCATTCATTTTGGTGCTCTAGTCTCACCTATATTTGCTAATGGTTCATGTCAATATTTTTGTGATCTCCATATTGGTGACCTCAGCTTGACCATTCTCTTAAGGATGATATGGTATAGTTAGCTTATGCTCAACTCCTAAGCGTTGCATTCATTTTCGGAAGGTCACACCTGTAAAATGTGTGTCATTATCTGAAATAAGTGCATGAGGCATGCCAAACCTGTTTACGATTTGATCTTGAACAAATTGTGCAGTGATAGATGACGTACGGTTAGTAACAGTGGTTACTTTTGCCCACTTTGTAAAATAGTCAACAACAATAACAATGTAGGCTTTTCCATTGGACATTGGTGTGATAGGCCCCATAAAATCAATACCCTAGATGTCGAAGGGTTCTAAAGGTTGAATCCATTATTGTGGACCCTTCATTCTAGTAGCCATTACCGCATCGCGTTGGCAGTGCTCACAAGATTGGATGAAATGATGAGCGTCCCGGAACAATGTAGGCCAATAATATTCTGCAAGCAAGATTTTAATGGTTGTTATTTTCTCAACATAATGACCCCCACAAGGGCCCTCATGAGTGTCTTGGAGAACTTATAATTGATCCACATCAGAAACACACCATCAGACCAAGCCATCGGAACATACCTTATAAAGGTGCCTGTTGATTTCAATGAAATGTTTGGCTTGGTGAAGAAACTGTTGTTTCTTTTTAACGTCTAGCCCTTGTGGTGTTTCTTGTATGAGAAGATAGGTAAGAATGCTACTATACCAATTTGTATTTATGGTTAATTGATTTTTTATTACACCTACAAAGAGGAGTTCATCAGGGAAGCAGTCAGAAATTGGATATTCATCCTCTTTATTGTCCCATCGTAACCGAGATAAATGATTAGCAACAACATTCTTGATGCCTTTACAATCGATCATCGTAAGATTAAACTCTTGTAAGATCACAAGTCATCGTATGATGCAAGGGCTCACCATTGGTTTATTCATTAGGAACCATATTACACTATGATCCGTGTGTACAAATATTTTATAGCCCAATACATAGTGCCTAAATTTCTCTAGTGCAAACACCATGACCATTAATGCACCAATAATACTTTGACTTGCATAGTGAATGTAATAGGGTCATTTTTGGTCATATAACTGTGTAAGTATGGCTCCTAAAGCAAAGTTCGATGCGTCAGTCATTATGTGGAATGGTCTAGACCAGTCAGGAGCTTGTAGAATAGGTGTTTCTACAAGATTCAGCTTCAAGGTTTGGAAATCTAGCTCACATGCCTTGGTCTCTTCAAAGGTTATGTCCTTCTTCGTTAACTCTACCAATGGTATTGCAATCTTTGAAAAGTTCTTGATGAAGCGTCTATAATAGCCAGAATGTCCAAGGAATGATTGAATATCTTTTACAATTTTAGGTTGACAAGTGATTCCTTGGATGACTTTAATCTTTTCGAGATCTACCTCTATCCCTGTTTGTGAAATATTATGCCCTAATACAATCCCTTCTTGGACCATTAAATGGCTCTTTTTCCAATTGAGCCTTAAGTTAGTTTCTACACATCATTTTAGTACTTGCTCTAATTGATCCAATTCTTGTTCAAAGTGCACTCCGTAGGTGGAGAAATCGTCCATAAAGACCTCCACACCATTCCCTATTTGTTGCTGAAATATACTTAAAAATAAACATTGAAATGTTGCTGAGGCATTGCACAAGCCAAACAACATCTACCTATATGCAAATGTCCCCCAAGGACTTGTGAATGTAGTCTTGGCCTGGTCTTCTGGTGCTATTTGAATTTGATTATGCCCACTGTAATCATCCAGAAAACTATAATAGCAATGCCCTACAATGGTATCTAAGACTTGGTCAACAAATGTCAATGGGAAATGGTCTTTAAATGTTGCCATGTTTAGTAGCCTAAAGTCTATACACACCCTCGATTTGCCTCCCTTTTTAGGCACAATAACTAATAGGTTAACCCATTCACTATCAACAATAGGGTAGATGAACTTGGCGTTTAGAATCTGTTCAATTTCTTCTTTAACCACCTACTTAAGCTTTGGGTTTAATCGTCTTTGCAATTGTCATCAAGGTTTTATGGAGGGGTCAGTGTAAATTCTATGTTGGCATATCCTAGGATCTATTACAGTTAATTCAAGATATGACCAAGCAAAGGCTTTCAACCATTTGTTTATCATCTTTAGCAGTATTTCTTTTTGTTGAGGAGCGAGCTTAGCATTAATGATTATGAGTTTTCAATTCTTGAGAAATGTGTATTCCATACTAGCAAGCAAAAATTTTAATTCAAGGGGCTCTTGCTTAAACTCTTCAGGAATTTCCAACTTCCCCTAGTTGATATTTTTGATGTCAAGACTTGGAAGTTAGTGATGGACTTGCTCTAATGTATCTATGCTATTGATATAGGCACAAGTCAAGCTCTCAGTTGGTTCCATGCATAGAATTGAATTACTCTCTTAGTCAGCTGTCAACCACTAGGTGCCTTCCTATCTTGTGGTTGCTGCATATAGGCATCTTTATATGTCAGTTATTTGTGCACATTGGTTGCATGCAGGCAATGTTAAACGTTGTACAAACTAGGACTTCTGCACATAGTTATACCCTGTATCACTGTATGCGATGCATGGAACTTTCTTCTTCTCAATCTTTCCAAATGTATTTTATTTTGATATTTCTAGGGAAAGATCATGTATTCCTAGGCACGCATCAATCGTGTTTAGCCATGTTCTTTCCATTATGATTGGGAAGTCCCCCTTATAATTGTTGACTTGAATCACTAGGAAATTGGTTGGATACGACCACCCACGAATAGTGGTGACAATGTCCTCCACTAGTCCTAATGGGACAGTGATGGACTGGTCAGCCAACTCTAAATGAATGTTGCTCTTCATTAGTGGAGGCAAGTTTCAAGCTTTGTACATTTCTTGAGAGATTAAGTTAATACCAGAACCTAAATCCAAAAGAGCTTTGCAAGGCTCATTCCTAGCAATTTGAAAATATATAAGAGGACTTCTAGGATCAGAGAATTTTCTAGGAAGATGGCCAGCTATGATCCAATCAGTGATGGCATGAGTTAACATGATAATGTGCATTGAGTGTTATCTTTGGTTCGAATGAAGCTCCAACAATTCAAATGGTGGTGAGGTGTTTGGAGATTTAGCCGCTTGTGGCTGTAATGACTTGGTTGAACTATTGGTTTTAAAGAAAGGTCTCTTCTTTGTGTGGTTGTCTAAACCAATAGTATGTTGAGGATTACGTTGCTATAGTTGGGCAAGAAGCTTACTCTGCATAGTTGGAGTAGGTGGTAATGAAGCTAAGGGTGGAAGAGGTGTAGTCAAATGAGAAGGATAATACGTTTGTGGAACATCACTCCTAGGAGGAGTTCTATAGTACTCCTAGGTTTGATACTAAGGCTGAGGAGCAACATAGCTAGTGGAGTCACGTGGAGAGATCGACTATTGAATATAGTACCCGTATGGGTCAGGTTGATGATAAGGGTATTTTTGACATGGTAGTAGCATCCTCCACAATTGTGGGTGTTGCCACTGTTGATACTGGTCATTCGGTTGTGGTGGGGCTCCACTAGGATAATATGTTAAGGGTTGGTGGAACTGCCTTGAGTTACCTTGAGGATAAGGTAACCTTCTGGGTGTTTGTTGTCTATTTAATCATGGGTTTAATGCATACACCCCAGACTCTTGCAAATCTAAACTACTGGGAAACATGCTTTAGGATGGTCATATTGGCATATCTTACATCTACCATCACTGTCTATGTCTGAATCCACAACTCTTCAATGACAGCAACTTTGCCCTTACCCTTGTTACGTGCATACTCAGCTTCTTTCTTTTTCCTTCTCTCTCGATCGCTACTTTGTTCTCTAGACTCTACTACTTTTTGAACAGTTTGAAATTTATCATCTAGGGAGTTCCACATTTGATCTACCTTTACCGATACTTCTAATGCAAATTTTTGAATGGGCAAAGTCTTTCTATTCACCATCTCCTCAAGTGGTGACTCTTCTTCATCTTCGCAAAATCTAAATTTCTTCTTTCAGAGGGAAGTATCTCTGTTGTATTCCTCTGCACTTTCTCTTGTCCTTAACTCACCTTCCTCCTTGGCAACTGTTGGCACATTTAGCCATTTCATGGAATAGCAAAGGTGATAAAATATGAATAAGCCATAGAAGATATTCAAAAATATATATATATGATGGTTGTTGCCCTATTGATATTTTAATACCAGAGGTTTCATGTGGAAATTTGTTGAATGAAGATATAGTGTTTCCACTTTCATATAATGATACCAAGGAAAGGAAAATTTATCATGCTCCTGTGTGAAGGGAAGGTTGAAAAAGAGTTGAAAATCTTTGGTATTTTGATGGGTTTAGAATACCAAGTAAAAATGAAAAGCTATTAGAGCTATAATTGTAAACAATTATATGGAACTATTGGAATTATTTTTCAAAAGAAATATTTACATATCTCCTAACTTCCTAACTTCCTAAGTTAATACTCCCTAACTTGTTGGACAAGTTACTTGGGAGAGAAGTTAGGGAAGATATTTTTGAATATGTAACCACCTTTGAACCCTATAAAAAGGCTTCAAGGGGGGGTCAAGAAGGAGGAGGAATTTTGGAAAAGACACTTGATACATCACACTTTTGGAGAAGACACTTTGGGAAGGCTACTAGCTA
>MNCI01033412.1:225615-237067 GCA_015680685.1 Gnetum montanum
ACTCCAACAATCTTCGTATTTGATGAGCTTTGAGCTCAGGTAGCCTTCCTTGGGCATAAGTTGCAAGGGTTTTTCACATTTTGTACCTAAGCCCATCCATGAGATGGTGTAGTTGTTCCCTTTGCAAGTAACTATGGCCAAGGCAACAATGTAATAATGCATAATATCAGCCCATGGTAGCATCCAAGGGTTCATGTCCTCCTTGTTTCCATCCTTGGATTTGCCTACGCAGGTTGGATACTTAGGAGTATGTTTAATACTTATCGTTGAATAACTCTAACATAGTACTCCATCAACGAATGGATTCCGATTCTAAGGACCGATACTAGCTTTCTGCTTCCTTGATTAGTGTCCATAGAGCAACTTTAGTTTTTGCCACTCGTTTTCTATATTTTGCAAGGCGCATGCATCATGAAATGCTTGTAGATGGTTTTAAGGATCAGCATTGTATCCCCCTTCAAATCATGGAATGTTGTTCATGTCTAGTCTTTTGATCCTATTGTCCTTCTAGTGCCTTGTTGGAATCCTAACAACCTCTGTTATATCTAACATACTTCGGGTGGTAAGTAGGGGTTTATTATGATTGCATTTTCTATGACTTCTATAATGCCTATGTTGTTCCCTACTCTCCCTCCTTTCATGATGTGTTTCTCTAGAATGCCCTCGTCTCCTTTCTCGATTGTTTTGTCTAGGATCTTTCTTTCACTTACCATTTTCCTCATGGTCTTTCACTTTGCAACTACGTTCAGATCCCGAAAGAGAGAGGGAAGGAGATGATGAAGGTGAAAAGGAATGAGGACTAGCATCATGATGGCACCTGTCACTTTCTCTTTGGTGGTCTCGTCCTTGGTCGCGGTTACGATTAGCATGTTCGTCAATGTCACATTTTTGTGTTTCTTTTTCGGACCCTTTATATCCATTGGTATCAGAACCTAGGTTATGAATAGCTGAGTGAAGATTCTTATACACAACTCTTTGACCAAAGTCAACGAGAGGAACATTGTTTTGGGGAAAACCTCCGAAGGCAGGTTCACCACCCTCATTTTTACTTAGGACATACGGGACATCCTGAGACCACTTTTCCTTCATAGATTTATAATGTCTCACCTATTGTAGGTTCCTTTGGCATTGTTCCTTCGTGAGTCGATAATCCCTTGAATCTTGCTCATGCACAACGTACTCCGATTGTAAGTGATACATACCAATTCGTGTGAGAGCACGAAGAAGCATGCTTGGGATTGAGCGATCGAGAGGTAACATTTCTAAATCACGCCAACACAATTGTTCATCTTGGTGGAGGATAAAGGTAAAGTCTGGTATATACTCATCTGGATGAGCGTATACCAATAAAAACTATTAGCGTACTAGCGAACTATCCTGTACACTCTGCCTTCGATTGTTCCTGGTGTCAGATCTAGGCGGTGAAGCACTCTCATAAGAAGAAGAAAACATGGTTGATTATTCAATGTGCAATACTCTCTTTTTCGATGATTGTAGGATAACTAACCCTAAGAGTTCGTTCCAACGATGGAAAGATTTCCTAATTTCTAATCAGTGCACAAACAACAAAATCCCCAACAACGACGCCAATGATGAGCAACAAGGTACCCCTACGCCCAACCATGCAAATACGAACTTTCATGCACAATTCGATCGAACTCCAAGGATTAAGTTCTTATGTGCTTATATAGAACAAGAATGGGTTATGCAATCGTTGTCTTCCCAAACTTACTTATAAGGCACAATTGTATGAATAAGTAAACTTGAGGTATATGATTTTTATGCTTTTTATGTCTTATGTTCTTGGTGCTTAAAATGGAGAAATGAAATAATTGAGTAACTAATTTGATTTAACTAATTAACTATGCTCTAACTAGTCCTAACACCACCATCTGTTCCCACGTGCCGAACACATCCTAAACCAATGTAACACTATTGGGGTTACCAAACGCTAATTGTTACTAGGTTACCAAGTGTTCTATGTATGCTCAAAGTGGTCATACTAAGTGTGCTAATTCATTGATAAGTAATAATTAAGAATTCGATAAAAATAACATCAATTTACTATTGAAAGCATCAAATAATAGTAAATAACATGAAATGAAATAATTAAGCTATTCTGAATATTGCATGGTTTATCATAAAGTTTGTCTTTATTTTCGATCCCAAAGTGTGCTTAGGTACACAATGCTCAAATAAAGATTCATTTACTTTATGACTCCTACGAATATTCAAAAATAATTCTAACTCGAAAAAGAAAAATTGCAAAAGTTCAACTAAAGGATTAAAGAAAAACTCTCCCCCCGAAACCAAGTGCCCCTATCTCTTATTTATAAATGATGAAACAAGTTCCAATATCACATGTCCGACATGGCTTTGACATCTCCAATATCGCGTATCCAATATGAAGGACCGATATGGAAGATCCGATATCGAGGGTCCGATATCGTGACTCATTAAAATCAAATAAAATTTCAATTTCAAAATCAAAATAATTAAATCACGTAGTTAATAAAATTTCAGATTTAATAAAATTTCAGATTCAATTTCATATAAAAAAGAATTAAAAATAAAATAACATATTCTAAAAATAACAAAATAAGCGTTGTAACATAAAATTCAAAAACGAAACCCGAAATTTTACCACGGATGCGGTAAAGACGGTACATTTATTTTCTATGTAATTAGCATAAAACATCTGACATTATAATAAGGTTTTGTCATATAAAACCTACATGATACGAGGATGCGGATAGTTTATTCTGAATAACAAATAACAGATAACCTACATAGATACTTTCCCGACGTTTCTTGCACAGCATCTCTGCGCACACTTCATTCAAAGTTTCGGATCTTCATCATAGATTTGAAGAGTTCACTTACGTTGCCAGAATCGGAAATTTGAAGCGTTTCCAATTCCATCTTGTTCCAACAGTCAGCTTTTACTATGTCGGGGCAGTCTTTTATTAAGAGGCTACGCAGCTGTGGCATGGCACCGTCCTCAAGCGCAGGAAGCTCCCTGAGCTTGCCCAGACCCTCCAGTCGTAGACTGCGCAGGTTAGGGAACTTTCCACTGCTTCCGAACTTCCGCGGAAGAAGAATCTTGTCACTGGAATTCTTCTGCAAATGAAGATGCCTTAGATCCCGAAGATCAGCGATCTCTGCCGGATACTCCTCGCAATTTATGTCCTTAATAACCAGCACGCGCAGAAGGCGAAAGTGACCATCATGGTGACCAGTTGGATATTTTATCCTGCACAGTTCCAGGCACTGCAAGAATTTCGTAGGCGATCCCCACTCGTCTGGAAAAGTTTCCCAGTCCGTCGTTGCATGCAAAACTAGAACTTTCAGCGAGTCCCGAGGTGTTTTTCCAGGCTCGAATTTCTGGAATTGCAGAGACACCTGCTCCAGTTTCTCGTGCTGACAAATCAAGTCCCAAGTCCATTGCTGCTGCTGCTGCTGCTGCTCACTGCTGGCGATGTTGATTTTAGAACCCTTCACGACTTGCAGGTTTGGCATGGGCTTGTCAAGCTCGCTCCATTCAGCCGACTCAGAAGCAGAAAAATGAGTGAGGCGCTGCAGATCTGTTATCCAGGACGGTATTGCGGACACCGCAGTGTAAAGATATTCCAGGGAAGTAAGAGATCGCACACAGTCGGGCAGATTCTGCACATCTGGTGTGTCTGATATATCCAGAAACCTAAGAAGCCTTAGGCATCCAAATTCGGCTTTTGAGGAGGCGGACTTGAGGATCTGGTCAATTCCCGACAAGTTGAGCCGTAATCCTCGAAGTGCATGTGCCTCGTGCAGAAACTTCTGCAGGGACGATTGCTGCTCAGGGGTCGGTGATTGTAAGATGAGATATTCCGCAGCGCGCAGGGTCCGTACAGACTCTGGACAGGGCTCGATTTGGCGCTGGGGAACTCTATCTACGCATATTCTGCGAGTTTTCTTCAGACGATTCTGATGCTGTGATGATGATACCAGATCGCTGCATGTGCCTCCAGATTGCATATACGCATCCAGAGCCACCTCGCGAACCAGAGTATGCATCCTCTTGACAATATAATCTGTGGGCCTACGCTCATCTTCCTTCTCGGAAACCAAAAACCTGTTGCACAGCTGCTTCAGCACTACGTAGCCTTGCTCATGTGTCTGCACCAGGCGCTCAGCCTTCCACATGCCAATTAGATGGTCTGATTCTATTTCTTCATCCTCCTTGAGGATCCCCATGAAAGCAAAGCAGCGCTTGCACTGCAGATCCAGTGCGTGGTAGCTGAGTTTGATGTTAGTTTTGGCCACATCCGGGGGAGCAGTTGTGGAGTACGAAGACGCAGACGCAGAAGAGGACTCGCTTAGTTCAGCTAAAATGGAAGCAGCCCATCTGCTGGGATCCTGCTCGTTATTCAGAAGGTTTGCCATGCTGATAATCGCCATGGGCAGACCGCCACATCGTTTCAGGGCCGTGCCTATGTCTTTAGCGTTAACTTTGGCATACTCTTTGGCTTCCTCGTTAGTCAAATGTTTGAAGAACAGATCTTTGCTGCTCTCATCTGATAGCAACTCCATTTCATAAATGCTATCCCCGGCCTTCATCTGCCTTGCAACTTCTTTACTTCTTGGGGAGATCAGAACCTTGCAGCCTTCATCTTCTGGTAGTCCAATTTCCCGAAGCTTCTCCAATACGGTTGGGTAACTTTCCTTCTCAGCCTGTGTGAGCTCCCAAATGTCATCAAGCACCACCAAGCACTTCTTACCCTTCAATTTCTCCTTAATTTTCTCCCGCATATTCTCCTGGCTTTCCCCTTCAGGGTATCCAACATGTAACTGCCCCAGCACACTCTTTTGAAGTTGCCGAATTTCAGTGCAGAAGATACACAACCAAATTGGGGGATGGACATCGGGTTTTATAGTGCCAATTTGGAACTTGGATTTAATAAACTTGTAAACATGCTGCAGAAGCCGCGTTTTTCCGCTGCCCTCTAACCCAGTGACGGCAGCTACTCTATTCTTCTTCAACAAATCCGTTACCTTTAACCTCTTGGGTTCTATATCTACGGCTTTATCTTCATCGTCAATGCTTGGCGAAGAATGCTTGCTAACAGTAGGGACAGCATCATCTCTGACATCCATGAAAGATTTGAAACTATTCAGTTGATTTGCATCTGCTTGCAACTCCTCCAGCTGTCCAACGAAACCCTGGATCTTTGGGCTTATATCACGAATAACGGTTGCCTGAGTTCTACCGCACAAGACAACCCAAAGCACGTACCCTTTGATATCTTCATATAAGGTGCTACTGAATATGGAACAAATTTTCTCCAACAGTGATGCAAGGCCAGTACATGCTCTTTCGTTTCCCACTTTGTGACCTTCCTGTAACACAGCTGCACATATCTCGACGATATCTTCCCCGTCCAACACTGCATCCCGGAGGTTCCTTATCCAATAATCTTGGAGGGAGTCTCGTTGTCCAGATTTAACTGATCCATCAGCTAAGTCCAAACCTTTCTTCAGCTTTTCCAGCTCAAGTTTCAGATGTGTCAGTTGGTCATCGAACTTTCGAATAAGTTCAACATCTTTCTGGACATTCTGAGCTACCATTTTTGTTAATTGCCCAGCAGCACCCAGCGCAGCCGTAAAAACCGTGACTGCCATCTAGCTTCCTTGTTCAGAAGTGTCTTTAGGGTAGCAAAAACAAAGATACAGGAAAAAAACAATAAAGGAGTACTAAGCCTCAAGCGTGAGCTTTTAAACAGAAACTAAATCTCTCTGCAGAAGAGATGGTGGTCATCAAACTGAAATACCTGTTTCTTTCTTTGATTTTTCTTGCGGTCCTCCTTCTAACAAGACTGCGAATATCAGGATTAACATCCTCGCATCCCGGAGCATACTAATCCAATCCTTGATGAAGTTTGCTTGTTGTTTTGCGTGTTCAGCCGATTGCTGGGAAATTCCCCAAAATGTCCAGCATCTTCCCGAAACTTCCGAGATACAATGAAATGTGTGGCGAAATTTTGGTTGTGCTTTTTGGATGTTGGGAGCAGCTCGATCCGTGGGGATTTCGGGAGGGGATTCCGGCCGTTGATCGGTAGGCAGAGCGTGGCGATCCGTGGGACGCCTGTTCTGCCTTGGCCTGGAGTTGTTTTTATTTTTCCTTTTTTAAAAAAATGTTTTTTAAGGATTGGGGCTAGGATATTTTAGTGGATGCAAGTTTGTGTGTTTTTTCTTTTTTATTTTGTTTTTGCCGGGCCAAATGGGCCGAGCCGTTTGCCCTCCGGCAACATAATTGGAAAACTATGCTTAAGCTTTGTTTGAAAGGCAACACCTTAGGGAGGCTGCTGTAAATTGCCACCATGTTATATTTCTTTATCAATTTTTTCTTTATATTATACTTTATTTACGATATGTGATTCATTGCACTTGTAGTTAAATTATTTCATTTCTAAACATTCTTTTTTAATACAATATTTTTTTGGTGAAATATTGTAGGTATTATAAGTTATTAGAGCTACCAATATTTGAACTACAAACTTTTCAAAAAAATCTTAATTAATAAGATAGTTAAACATAACAAATATTAAGTATGCAGTAAGGAAGTATTTTTTTATAGAATGAAATTTTGATCTTCAATTATTACAAATAACATTGTTTAATTTACAACATTATAAACTATTGATATTGTCTTTTTGTTTTTGATGAGCGACAAGGTACCCCCTATGCCCAACCATATTAATCACAAGCTTTCACGCATGATCTGATAGAATTCCGTTGTGGTATTTAGTTCACGCATGATCTGATCGAATTCCATTGTGGTATTTAGATCATTATGTCTTGATTGTAGTTCACTGTTTTTCCACTTGGACTAGTGGCACCTTTGTCATGTATGGTTTAGTCCAAAGTGAGGCATATGATTCTTGATGTTGTTTCGACCTTATGCTATTCATAACAATAATAAAGAAATCAATTATTTAAACTAATTAACAACGGAAAATAAAGAAATCGACCTATGAACAATGAGTGTCCGTTCCCAACTTGCCGTACATGTTATGAACCCATGTATCCACTACTAGGATTACCAAACGCTACACTACTAGGCAAACCAAACAATAAGAGTGCTAGGATTACCAAGCGAATACGTGTTTACACTTGAAACTAGTCACACTGATTTTGCCAATTCATTAGTATGCATGGAATGTAAATATTAACTAAGTACATAAAATATAAATTGCATTAAAAGTAAATTTAATCTAAGTCAAAGTGCTGCAATGAATAAGAATCAATCTCAATTTTATTGTCGTCAATGGAATGTGTCCAAGTACATTGCCACTTGAATAAGATGTTGTACAACTAACTCAAATCCACATTGCAAGCACTCATTGACTATTTTTTAAGATTATGAAATAAAAATGCAAGAGTTTGGCTACTCTATTGACCAAAGAATGCTAATACATGACTGGAGCACATGTATTGATAGGCAAAAATAGACATCGTGTTTACGGGGCCCCATCAATGCATCATTTACATTGACGTGGCTGTGTTGAGGTCAAAGTGGCTATGTTGATGCAACCAATTGATGCTTCATTAGTTTTGTATAATGAAAGTAAAACTTCAAATAATAGTATGTGTGCTAAAAGAATAGAATATTTTCGTGTATATAAACAAAGAAAAAGAAATAACATGATGAAGAGTTAAAAGCATTAAGAAAATGTGAAAGAATTTACAAAACAAATTTAAAAAAATGACAAAAATTAGTAATAGACACTGATGAGTCATGTTTTGATGTAAAAAAGATTTGCTTAATGTTTATGCTTTTTTTGTTAAAAAAATTGAAAAAAATTATGTTAAAATTTGGAAATCCAAAATACAATCTAAAATTTAAGACACCAAAAGTCAAATCAATGCCAATGATAAGAATGATCAAATAATAATATAGATACCAAAGAGAAAGCAAAAGCTTCAATATATATTTTTACTAAGACGACAAGAAGTATTATATAATGTATTAAAATTTTAAAATTTCAATAATGCTCCTATTAAATATTTAATTATTACTATTTTAGATGCAAAGAAAACACAAGTGCTCTAATGTTGAAGTAAAGTGAATTGCATAACGTGATGATTTCATTATTGCTTATAGGGTTCTTTAATAAAAATAGAAGTTATAAAAGATACAAACCTTAAAAAGAGAATCAATCTTAAGGCTAAGCATAACAAAAAAATTCTGTAGGTAAATGAAAGTTTTGATTGGGTTCGGTAAATATAGATATTAATCAGGGAAAGGGATTAAAATTTTAAGAAAACCAAACCTCACTCTCACCTGTCATAAGTTTACATGGTTGTAGATATGGGGCCTCGGGTGAAATCCGTACGACCGTCAGTAACTATTAATATTGGCCTTGGCTCTTGCATCTACCCATGAAGATTTATTAACCGATCCACAGCGGAACGTATCACCCAGTTCATGGAATCCCTCGTTAATGGGAGGGATAGCGCGTGGTGAACATGCGTACAAACTGTTGCTTCCATGCATTGTCTATTATTTAATTTTTCCAACATCTTCATCACTCTTGTCGGAGAAAGCATGATATAGATTTTAAATGAAACATATCGTTAATGGAACGTAGGGCATGCGGACGTATGCACGGCTTCGTCGATTACCAAACTCTTCCAAGATTTTTCTATGCCACGATGAAAGACATTCAATGCGTGACAATAATCGGAGCCACATTTCCAAGATTTTTCTCAGATACGATGTAATATGTATTTAATGCTATATGAAATGATGCATAAAAGTCAGAGGTCATCACAGTAGCTGGAGCTTTCAAGCATTTATGCATGCTGCAGAAAAAAACATAAGCAACTTTGCCATGCTTCGTATGAATTTTTGACAGAATGTTTTGCAGTTGCAAGTCCCTTTTTAAGCAGTTGCAGGTCCCTTTTTAAATTGTCTTGAAAGTCACGTTAGATTTTCCATCGCAAAGATTTAACATGATACAAAAACAAACAGTCATGCCCTGTTTTTCACTCGGTATTTACCATTCCCCGAATTGAGACCCACGCCAGTAGTAGCGAGGCCAGATAACAGGAAATTCAGCATACAGTGTATTGGAGATTTTACAAAGATTTCCCTAAATTGGATTCCTGCTTTCAGACATAGTATTAGTACCTGTTGAGATCAACCTCGCCATGCTAAACATGGGGCCATTATCAACAATATCAACCAACAATTTATTATCAATTTTTAGGATCAACTTAGCAACATTTTTCTATCAATTTTTGTTGTAAGATGGCACATCATATCATTTTGATGTTTTGCTGCTTTTGCAAGAGTTGCTTTCCAGAGGCAGCAAAGAGATATACACCGGATCTCTTCAATTTGGTCCAATCGTTGAGGTGTCAAATGCTTGCTTATTATTGCACAGGCAAACTTCTTCCCAACTTCTTCCCCGAAGGTGTCAAACTCATGCCTATCATTTCTCAGCCGACAATCTAACTTACCAAACCCCATAAGACCGAAATTTGCTGAGAATCCATGAATGCACATATTTGTTAAATGTCAACTTAGATGAACAGGGTCCATCCTTGTCATTCACGTGCAAAAGGGGCTCACAAGGGACAGCAAACAGGGAATTATGGTCCATGCATGCAGCTGATGCAGTAGTATATGCCATTACTGTTCTGTTAAAAACAGTAAGAAGATATCCCACCGATTAAACCCAAAATAATGCATTTAGATAGCATATGCTCCTCATGTAAAGAGGAGTATCCAAAGCCTGATCATATGCTGACAAAGGAATCTAGTTGGGTTACACTGCACATACTTATGAACACTATTTTGTCGTTTTTATTTTTTTGACCATTTAAAAAAGAAAAACTTGTCTGGTTAGTCAATTTTATGCATGACAGACAAAATATACAGTATATCAAACATGAAGCCTCTGCTTTTTCTGTGTTCATTAGCTGTGTCTATATTCATGCTTTTCAGCTACTCTGGCCTCACACAGGGACTCTACCTTTTTTTTGTGGGCTGACAGCAGAAGCCACAGCCACCATAGACTGCACTTTCATTAATTCAGATTAAACTAATTTTTGCAGCATCTGTACCAACTTTCGGTGATCATCACGCAGTGCTTTGAAAAAGTTCCAGGATTGATCCATAACATTATTCATTCAGCATCCACCCAGGTCTAGAAACTCAGCATTAATCCATTTAACATTAAGCCTTTAAATAATAATCTTATTATCATTTGATTACAGGTGCTGTATTTAAGAAGCAGACAGCAAGCAGGAATTTGACGCTGAATTAAATTTTTCAGGAAACCCAGCGAAAAATCCAAGGTCCACGTCACAATGACAAGGGCAACGAAATTTTGCCCAAATAATTGCAGGCATATCATTGTGGGTCGTATGAGGAACAGCACTAGCAACCACTGCACATGCTCTTTACGGCATTGGAACAGCGAACAAAGCGGTACATCATTAGCAGCATAAACCATGTTTGCATCAAGAACACATCCGCCAGAGCTCCTGCAAAGCCTACCCAGAGAGAGGAAAACAAATGTTTATTTGTTTTCCTCGACGCACGCACAGCGGCAACCTTCTTTCTCTGTCTTCTGCGGTCTTCACGTGATCAGCAGTGAAAGAAAATGCGTAAAGTCCATAATAAACGTGTGCACACGCAGCAACGACGCTGGTTTTCTATTTTTTTTCTCACTCAAAAGGTGGTACACGGCACACCAAACGACGGTGGTCCAACAACAGTGGTGGCCACATAAGTGTGTCGGCAGCTACGATAAGCAAAAAATTTGCATTTTTTTATTTTGGATTATTTATGGTTCTATTTTAAATTTTAAAATTAAAGAAATTATTTAAGTTTTCAATATTATTATTAAATTTAAGTTTTAAATATTTTATTTTAAAATATTATTATTATTGTTTTTGTCACAGAGATTATTCCAATTTACATACCATACGGGAGGCGAGTTTTACTGTTTGCCTGTACAAAATTTAGGCATCAGTACATGTCCGTATGTTGCTCGAGAGACGCTGCCTTAACCGCTAATACCTGCTGCCCGCTAACACCGAATATTCAAAGACAAAGATGATTATATTAAATAAACGTTACCTTATTAGACTATTCCTCATCAAGTTCATCGTCCAAGGTTTAATGATAGACATTTTTCCAAACTTTTAATCTTCCATTTTTCAGGACGTTTTTAGTTTTCCACTTTTAAGCAAAAGAAAATTTTGGAGACTTTCTTTTTAGCACAACAATACCTATAAACGTTCCGTCTCATTAACAAATAAGCTTTTATATTAAGTCTTTCTTCTGCATCTTCATCAAGAGGTTTTAGAGAATTTTTAAGCCCAGACTCTCACCTTAAACTATATTAAATCTAAATTAAAATCCATGTATGCTAATGCTATTTCTAGAGCTGTGGAACCTTAA